>JAOEHT020151540.1:0-11941 GCA_025448195.2 Parazoanthus atlanticus
ATGGATGGATGGATGGATGGATGGATGGATGGATGGATGGATGGATGGATGGATGGATAGATAGATAGATAGATAAACAAATTTAACCTAAATTTCACCTAACCCTGGCTTAAATTTAACCCACTTTTGAACAACCGGGCCAAGTGTCTTGATCCCCTATCCAATCCCTTCATGATCATTAAGCGCACGATCAGAGCATCTTTAAGAGCATCCCATATCCCAATGTGGGTTTCATCAATGTTGACCAGTATGAATACAAGAGTTGACGGTAAACTCGTCAAGTCATACAACAGAGGTTGACATCACCGAATATAACATTGCAACAAGAGGTTTGAAATATACAACCTCCTTACCGATTTTAGTGTGAGACGATTTTTGTTTCTTAGTAGATAAACACTCTTGTCCACATTAAGAAGGCCAATTCTTGTACCCGGGGTTGACCTGATGACCAGGTCGTAGGTTTCGTCCGGTGCTTTCTCCACCTTTGGACCATCGTCAAACCAAACCTGTTTATTAAAATTTTACAATGTATGCACTTAGTATCGAGTATATCTTTAAATTAGCTTGACTGTTGGGTTAATATTAGAGAAGAAGGCCTAATCTGGGACCCAAAGTCGCCTTTTAAAAGTCGTGCAAAGCTGTCTTTAAAAGTCGCATAAAGTCGCATTAAGTCTCATAAAGTTACCTTAAGTCAAGAAAAGTCGCCCTAAGTCGCAAAAGTTGTCTAAGTCGCTCATTGCACAAGTTGCCTTAAGTCGCACAAAATCGCCTTAAGTCGCCATGATTTTCAGGCTGATTTTCCTAAAGTCGCCTTAAGTCGCATAGAATTACGGTGACTTTGGGTCCCATAGTAGGCCTAGAAGAGGTTGTAGCGCCGTTCCAGGGAAATAGTCCCTCACATATGGTTTTCAAGCCGCTTTGGGCCGAACCATTGGGTAAGGATTTTGAAACTTTGGTCCGAAATTGCCTCGGAGAAATTGTTTGGACAAAACTGTGGGGAAGTGCCGTATGGCACATTCAGTTTTAGAGTTCCGGCAAAAAATTATGGGTTTCACGAAGCGGGCTGCACACTCCCACCATCTTGGCCATATTGAGTTATAACGGAAAAAAGGATTCCAGAATATGGAAGTCGTGAATAATAACTTGCGTACCGGTATGTAATGAGCGAATACATAACTAATTGAGTGAAAAGTATGAATACAAAACATATCTGGTGAGTGGATGATTAGACAATCAGCAAAGAAAGAATTTAATAGTATAACATATCTTTTTTGATTGAGCTTAAAGGTAGACAAAAACATCGATTTGTGATTTTGCTGTGCTATACTAAGGTTCTGCGTAGCAGTAACATACTGTGAAGCATACCTAGCCAGTGTCCTGCACGTAAGAATATTTTTACTCCATTCACACTAACTTCATTTTAGTTACTGAAATGTAGCATATTATTCGTCACCGGAAACGCTTGCGTTGAATCCCAATCAAATCACGCCATTTCGGTCACGTGCAAGCCTAATGTTTAGTAAATAAACCCCCTATACGCTATTTGTATCGAGCTATACAGGCCCGAGGCTGAAAAAGTGTCCGAAAAGTGAACATTTGCCCGAGGCAGAGCCGAGAGCGAATGTGAAAATTTGAGGACACTTTCCTCTGACGAGGGCCTGTATAGCAGATACAAAAATAGCGCAGAGGGGGTTTATTTATTTTATGATTCAATAATAATTTTCTCATGGAACGGCAAAGCTCGAGCAGTGAACGCAATGAAGCAAAACATTAAAGGTAAATTTTGTTGAACTCTCTGTATTTTGCGGTATTGAACTTCTTACTAGCTCCGTCTTTTTTTTCTCTTGTTGTTGTCCCAAACCTGGAAGCTGAATTTTCGGCCATTCTTTTTTGCAACAAAAACGAAAACAAAACAATTTTAATTGCTTGCCAGCGGTTACAGATATTGGCCCTGCTGTATCGAAAAATAGTTGCCCTGCCAGCGTGCACCACGTGATCGATTCTGACCAATAGCATTGCGCGTTTTCAATATGAAATTATTGTTGAATTACAATTCACGATATTGGACACTCAATGTTAGGCATGCACGTGACCGAAATGGCAAAACTTCATTGGATGTCAAAGCCGCTGAAATGACTTCCCTTTCACGTGATATCATGCGATGTGCACGTGATTTCACTCACTGCGCTTCTTTCACAACCCCATCAGTCAAACCCGCGCTTTCGGGGAAAATTGTGTAGAAAGTTTTACCATAAGTCATATTCGCAACAGCCTTTTGCTCTTAAAAATGGAAACATTAAAAATACAGCGATTCTATTTTTCTGTTCGAAATAATAAAGTACTTGTTGGATTCAGGCTTGTCCAATGTGACAAAATATTAAAGTCTCGACATACATATTGGGTTCGACCTTCGGTCTCGACTTAAATATTTTGTCACATTGGCACGGCTGAATCCAATAAGTTTATAATATTACACTTAGTAAAACCACAGCCAGCCAGTCTGAAATGGCCAATGTCATGTAAAATACATAGGTTTTACGTCCTTTCCTGTCAGAGGTAATACCTCGGCAGCATTTAACTTTCCATTAAAAACAAATTAAAAATAATTATATGTACTGAATAGCAAGGTCCTTAAATGGACAAGAGTTTGAGCCTGCGCAATAACATTCCACATAGGAATAGTACTTACAAAAAAGAGTGTTTACATAGGCATGTACTGAGGATGCTAGATGTCTATACTTAACGTCTCTCGTTTCAAACGGGTTTGCTCTGAATCGTGTTAACGCAAGATCGTAATATACGTTTTAAACTACTTAAGCATCCAAATTGATTCAACAGAAAGTAATATAACAATATAATTGAACCTTTGTCGGGAGCTCAGCCCTGGTGTCGATCACAGTGCTATCTGCCACAATTTCATCATCATTCACGATGTAGTACGCAACAAGTCTCGCTGACGGAGCCATCTCAGCTGTTATAAGGAGGTTGAACGAGGTGACGGTCCCTATCTGTCTTGAGATGGTTTTGTGAAGAATTACTTGGCCTCGAGTGACAACCTGTGACGAAGGAAGAAAAACACGGATAGGAAATCCACATGGTATTGTCGATGTTAATAAATTTATATTACATTTTAGTTTATAATACGGTATTTTGCTGTTTTTTTGTCACGTAGAAAAGATCCCTTTGTTAGTCATTATTTTTCAGTGAGCGGCAACTACCATCAGTTTGTTATTCTGTTCTCAAACCCATAGTCCAGCATTAGTCTCGTCTTTTTATCTATTTATTTATTTATTTATTTATTTATTTATTTAGCTTTTTCTCTGAAGGGAGAGGGACACTGCTACAGGTTTCCCCAATTACAGCAGGCCCTTTGTAGGGGAGGAGGCGACAGTCCACAACACCGGGTCGGTACTAGCCTGCTCCTATCGACACGTGTGTGGGTTCTTTTAAGTCCCCCGATAGAACGTCGAGAGACTAGACCAACGGCTTAACGTCTCTGTCCACGAACGCGTGGGACGCGGCTTGTGCAAAATACCATTTATACGCGGAGCAGCCGAATTTGCGTTTAATGTAAGGCGTTTGTTTAT
Organism: Parazoanthus atlanticus; assembly: GCA_025448195.2. NCBI lineage: Eukaryota > Metazoa > Cnidaria > Anthozoa > Zoantharia > Parazoanthidae > Parazoanthus > Parazoanthus atlanticus. The sequence continues at coordinate 3,588 of JAOEHT020151540.1, forward strand.
ATGTTGGTTGCGTCTTAGAAACGGCCCTAATGGCAAGTCAAGGAATAACTGGACTTATCCTAAAATACCTTTTGTACGAAAGCCAAAGTTCAGTTATGCTTTGTTGCACCATGCAGCTTAAATCAAGTATCAAAGACCAATGAAGTTAATACGTACAAAGTAACTGATCCAACGAGCACCCTTAGTGTTTGAGTACACTTTACATCTTGCAATCTCCCCAACCTAAAAGAAAAAAATGTTTGCAACAAGATGATTATGATTAGCTGTAAAAATTAAATTGAAATTACACGTCATCGTTTACGTATATATATAACTCGCGTACACAAATAAACACACCGTAAGATAGCTATGTTGCCAGCACTGGCTATCGCGGTAGTGTAGTGGTAACATACCCGACTAGTAATCAGGTTCGAATGCCATTCGTGACAACATGTTTTTCTTTCAAATTTATTCTACATATGTATTTACATGCAGGATGGGTTTCTTCATTTATTCATAATTATACAAATATTAATAAGCCTGTATCCTTTCGGATCCTCCCACGTTGCTGATTCCTAAGTTGGTTTATAAATCCTGTGAATCTTTAACTTGATCCTTAGGTCTAAAAGTACTTGTTAAGATTTATAGGCTTTCCCATCCGACCTTAGAAAGAAAAACTGCCCGGGGAAACTCACGTACACAAATAAACAGACCGTAAAGGCCGCCACACACTAGACGATTTTTTGTCGTAAGACCCCCGATTTTTTGTCGGCCGACGAACTGTCTCAGTGATCGTAGCTCACCACACACTGCCCGATTTTTTATTGTGAGACATTGCGCTGTTTCTCTTATTTCTATTCCTATAATCGTCCATGCTTACATTGTAAAGACACGGCCTCTCTTCCCAGAGCTGAACAAGTTTATCTTCTTTGTCTAAAGTCCATAAAGAATCTTCAGAGACAGATTCAATGCTCGTTGCCGAGCCTTTTCCCTATCCGCCATATTGAATTATATTTGCAGCGTGATCACGTGACAAATACTGCTTCGCTGTTGGTTAAACCGTTTTCTGCTTCCGACGAATTGTCGTGCTCCGCCACACACTAGCCGATAATTTATCGGCCGACTGAGTTTTCAGGTCAAACATGCACAGTTTTTCTCGGTGACGAAAAATCTTGTCGGAACTCGTCGTAATCTGCCACACACACACGATTTTTTGTCGGCCGACAAAAAATCGGGGGTCTTACGACAAAAAATCGTCTAGTGTGTGACGGCCTTAAGATAGCTATGTTGCCAGCATGGTTGTCGCGGGCCTGGTAACATACCCGACTGACATGTCGGAAAAACGCCAACCAAGCTCACAAATTTGCAAAAAACAAGAAAAATATACAAAAGTTAAGGGTTTTATCACACCAGGTTTGCTTATATTGCTTTTCTTCGTCCACTGTGAAAGGTCAATCGTATAATTTTTTGGTCTAAAAAAGTTACACACTTCATACTTTTGCTCTAAAAATTGGATTTTAAGACGCTATCCTGGAAATTTGGCCAGCTTTTTTCTCTTACCACCTCGTACGCATGCGCAGTCGTTATTCCGATATGTCTACCCGACTAGTAATCTGAGGGACGTGGGTTCGAATTCCATTCGTGGCAACATGTTTTTCTTTCAAATTTATTCTACATAATATATAAATTTAGTATGTAGTATGGCTGGATATTGTTGCGATTTGCAGAATTTTGACGAGCCCGAAGGGCGAGTGAAAATGCAAAGGACGAGTAACAAACTGCAAATGTATTGGCACTCGTCAAACCGGTTTTCGTTTCGGCGGCCACGCACGCTCGCGCTCAGTTCATTCAAGACAATTCACATATTGTACATATTGAACAACTTTGGCGACATTTGTTCAGCTAAAATGTCCAAGAATCTAATTGTTCTTGAATGTGATCACCAGAAAGACTATCTTCTTGGGAAATTATGTGGTTGAAGTTACGAGTTGACATTGATGAAGTTCTAACAAATGAATCAAGAAACTACTTGTAAACGACAAACAGGCCAACGGCATTTCTCCTGCACCTTGAAAATCAATTACTGAATTAATAGCTTGAAGATTTCAACCCTCCTCTGCCTGTTGAAGTTACACATTGATAGCATTTTAGCAAGAATCGGAGAATTACTGGCCAAGGAGATACGATATCCAAGATGAAGCTCTCATCGAAAGTGTTAATTAATGGTTGCACTTGCAGACATTTTAGAACTGTCGACTGAACTCAAGCGGGATCGTTCAACAACAACAACAGCAACAATAATTTATTCACACCCGGAAATTGAAATAGAGAGATATTACATGAAGAATAGGTTTACAAATTAATGAGTGCAGGCAACCTGTAAATAACCATAGGGGCTAATCGAGACAGGTGGTCGTTAAACAATAAATGTAAAAATAAATAAACTAAGGTCAGGAGTACAAAGTATAAATATTCTAATTGTTGTTGATATGTTTGAGCGAAAATACAAAACAAAAACAATAGAATAAAGATCCAAGAAAAGGTAAACAAAACAAAATAAGCGACGGAGAAAAAGCAAGAATAAATTACCCCATAAATATAAGGCGAGCATAAATTCAGTGTGATATGAGTTGCTCTTTAGTTAATATGCGTAAAACGCCACAAACCTTCAAAAAGTCCTTACCTTAAAACTAAAGTAGTTATTGTATCTTACTGTTCTGAAAAATCAAGGAAACGAAGCCACGATTTACTTTAAAGGGTAAATCATATTAAAGGACTACAAAAGTCTGCGAATGTGTAAGGCCATGATCAAATACGTTAACCTGTGAATGAATTCTCAAACACAAACATCGACTGACTTAAATACCCTTCTTTGCCTTAAAGTTTTGGCGAGTTCACTCTCTCATTTCTAAAACCTTTTTGATCACGCAGCTTTTTTCCAGTAACACTTGCACTAAGCAGCTTGCAATCTTTGATGTTTCGGCTATCCTCAACTCGAAGATATTCCCCAAGACTTCCAATTATATCCGTGAACGTGGTTCGAGCGGCATACGGCTTGTTCCCAAGGCCCTTTTATATTAACAATTTAAATGTTTGTAATCCCCACGTAGCTTAATAGTTTGCCAAGGCTTGAAGCCAAAGGATTGTGCATCACGTGAGACATCAAAACGTAACAAGAGAAATTTGTACCCATGGTGATACTTCCAGTCGTGGATTTCCAATCTACCGGTTAATAAATGTAAATATTAATTAAAATGTCTACAGCGGCTGCACACGTATCCATAATTTTCTGGGGAAATGGCGTACGTTCATTATCAAGATGAAATTATGGATGAAAATCAAAATTATATTGCAGATGTTGCTGAAAAACCAAATGACGCGACTTGCCCTGTCTGTTTAGACAAACTAGAAGTCCCAAAGACCCTCTCAAAATGTGGTCATGTTTTCTGTACCACTTGCATAGACAAGGCATTCAAGAGATCCAAGACTTGTCCGGTATGCAAAGAGGTGTATGGAATCACACGAGGTAACCAGCCTCCGGGGCAAATGAACTGGTATTCAAGCTATTACTGCGTGCCTGGGTACGAAACGTACGGCAGCATCCAAATTGTTTACTATTTCCCGTCTGGTAAGCAAGGCTTAGATCATCCAAGTCCTGGCCAGTGGTACAGTGGAACGTCGAGAGAAGCTATTCTTCCAGGTAAAATAAAGCAAATTGCTGCACGAATTATCCTTGTTGGAAGGATTAATGTACATCACCTACAAGGATGTTGCTAAGTTATTTTGAATTATTTTGGTTGTTACTGTAACTTACTGAGATTTGATTTAAAGAAGAATGTCTTAACAATTTCTTTCCAAAGATTGCTCCGAGGGCCGCGAAGTTCTGCATCTTCTGAAAAAAGCTTTCGATGCTGGTCTGGTGTTCACTATCGGAAGATCAGTGACGACTGGACAGGACAACCAAATTGTGTGGAACGACATCAATCATAAAACTTCATACACAGGGGGCCCCACAAAGTGAGTGTTATTCTTGCTATAGTTGTTCGTTCGTTCGTTCGTTCGTCCGTCCGTCCGTTCGTCCGTTCGTTCGTTCGTTCGTTTGAAGTGAGCAGAGCTTAAGAACTGTTTTAGAACATTTTTGGCAGTGAGAACTGCCAAAGTCATGTTGTGGTTTAGCAGATACTTGAGTATTTTTTTGTGGCTTCAACAACTATGAGGGCGAGGACTGATGTCCTCAGTAAGATGTTTTTTTTTACCCATTTTTAAAGAACCGGGTATCTCAAGCTAAAACTGCTTAATAGGTTATTCCAATTTATTAGCCAAGAGATACTATTGAGAACTTACAAGCAAACTATTCTGCCTGTTTTGGATTACGGCTGCAACGTTTGGGGCCAATGTAGCAAACAAAACGCTGGAGGATAAGAGCGCCTACAGAACTATGCAATGCGAGTTATTCCATCAAGTTCTACTGGTCGAGTAGACGGCACGTCCTTCCTTTAACTTGTAGATATTAAGTTAAAAAGTTCGAAATCCAAATTCTTACTTTGAGTTCAAATGTAACCGAAATGTCGGTAACATGTTTTAACTATACTACAAGCCAATATGTACTGAGAATGCTATAACCTAATCGAGGTAAAAAAGGGTGTGAGGATATCACTTTTAGTTAGTCTACTTCCATTTCGTAGAACCACTGAAGTAGTTTTAAACTTGAATTTTTACACTTTTGTCTTTTCTTTGCAGTTATGGATACCCAGATCCAACCTACTTAACTCGAGTAAAGGAGGAACTTGCGGCGAAGGGAATACGTTAGACCCACAAATAATAAATTAACTTCGTAACTCAGACTAATATTTTAGCAATGATGCCAATTCTTCTGTGTAAAGGAAACTTGTAAAATGCTGTTAGCTGTTTATTTCTTCAGAAGAGGAGCTCATAGCATGCATATTGAGCAACAACGCGCGTGTAGCCTGCAGTATTTCAGTGTTTGGCAAACATTGCAACTGCACTGTAGAAAAAAATAGCATTCACCTCATATGAAAGATTTTGTCACGTTTACGTATGCTATGTATTGTAGCGTTGAATGCAAGTTTACAAATAACGGTTTTGTATCTTATTACCTTACCTAAACTGTGTATTGTTAAGTATATCTTTTAACTACAGGTTTCAAACAAGCTTCTTTTACTATGTGCCTTTGAGGTGGTTTAAAGTTTGAACGGAGTTGAAGAGATTGATCAAGTTCGAACAGGTTCGAAATCTACAACAGAAATGCATGAATGAATATCGGAAGAGTATTATGTAACAAGAATTCAACGCCTTAAATGAAAAATTCAGTATATTTACCCAGTGGTGTGCCCGTTGCTTGAGTAGTCAACGATATGTACAAGTTCTACTAATTAATGTTTGTGACGTAGTTTGATTGACAGTTTGATAATTCCCATTTCAATTTAGAATCAATAATTTCGTCTGGATCGAAACAAACTGAACGCTGTTCAGTACCGTTGCTCACATGGCGGATAGCTCCTCCTAAAATGGTCTGCAATTGGTCCAGGGTTTGATGGTGCCGAAAACAATTGTAGAATTGGACATATTATAGTTATCCTACTGAAGATCTGTTACTGATTTAACTTTTATTTAAGCAACATTATAGTTGTCTGTACAGCTTTTGTTATACTGTACATTATTTGTAGATGAAGAGCCACGACAAATGGATATATAAATCCGTTATTACTAATATTTTATTGTTATTAGTTTAACAATTTCCGAAAACGCATGACTGTTCGGCTAAAATTTATCTGGGAGAGTTTTGAGTATTGTGCTTGATGTTTTTAGTAGACACTTAGTTACGATTGATATTTCATGCCAGGAAGGTTATTTTTTGCTATTTTATTGCGTTTTTGTAGTTTTGATTTAACTGTTCTACTGAATTATACTTTTTAAAAGAAAAAAAGAGGTAACATAACAATAGAATTCGTGACTAGTGGTATAAACTGATGACCAGAGAAGGCAGTCACCAGGGCATATAAATACTGGCGAAGCTATAATATGTTCCAAATAAGTATTGTCGCTATAATGAGAAGTGCAAGTTTAGGTGCATATGCAAATTAACAAGTGGTTTTACCTTTGTAATCTTTTGTAAAATACAAATGTTCGAACCAATAGTAGTTTACTTTCTCTACTTTAATACTTGCTTACCCACTAGTTGTACAAAAAAGAGCAGGCAGTCACAACATACATTATGTGATATGGAATTGGCGGTTTACCGCAGTGATTCCAAACAGTTTGGCAAACTACATTCATTTTTTATGGAAACGTGTATTTTGTGTCGGCTGAGGTGTTTTCGGTATTACAACCTCAAATTTTCTTAGAAAGTGTTCTTGATATATTTTTTTTCATTTCGGGATTGTTTAATATTGTGTCTGTGATCGTTTTAAAGGCTGTTCCCAACAGACATGAACGCATTGCTCTACGAGACTCGAGCTGGTTATACCTGAATGAATAACGGCTTCATAAAGTAGAAAAGGCTGTTTACCAAAATCAAATATGAAATTGCGCTGCTTTCGCGCGATAGTTTAGTTGCAGTTCTTAATTCTATTTTCAAAATTTGTAGAGGTAAACGTGCTAGCTTTTCTTAGTCCCAACCAGAGGTATGTTCTTAGCATGTTGTAAAATTTTGCCGTTTTTCAGCTTCAACGTTCCTTTTCAAAAAAAGGTTTTATAAAAATAGATTATATAATTTGAGTTATAAAATAAACTGTAGTTATGTAGTTGCCGAAATGGAATAAACCCTGTTTTTGTTCCAATTGATCGTTTTCTCTCAATCCCAAAAGATACAAAAGACAACTGAAAAACACAGCGGCCATGTTGGTGCACAAAACAAGAAAATAAGAGTTATATTGTTTAATTTACATCATTATAGCCTCCATGGCGTCAGATGAAAACCATCTATAATCGTACAACTTTTAAGTGATAACCCATCCTAGGAAACCCAGGCCGCTTCACCTCCCCCCATCTTCCCCCTCCCTCCCCCAGGAAACAGTAGTAGTTTAAGAGTGTCATAACACATCAAAAGCTATTGAAAGATTTCCCCAGGATTATTTGAAGTATTTTATAAATCAGCGGAACTGATCAAGTTCCTTAAAATCGTACTGTTTAACCAAAACCAATTCCGGCTACTTCATTCATTTCAGGTTTTGATGACCGGTATCCATCATATCAGATGTTTTGCAATTTCTTGTGTAACACCTCCCTAAGAGGAAACAATAGAAAGCCCCTGGGACTAAAATGGGCACGGGAATCCATAAGATCTCACGGAGTCTCCTTCACTTACGACGAAGCCTGTTTTCAAAAGGAGAATTTTCAAGCTGAAATCAGTACTGAACATTTGGAAAATGCGTGATTTGACAATAATCGAACGCATATTCATTGTAAAAACTTTAGGCATTTATCACAGCAAATTATTCACACAGGTTGCGTTTTTGTATCCGATTTATATCATAAAGGCGCTCTAATTATAAAGCCGTTTGTCCACTGCACTGGGTCAAGAAAGGCGCACTCTCTGGATGTCGCTAATTGACGCTATCCCAGAAGAGTGGAAAAAAGCCGCTAAGTTAACCAACATGGATGCAGACTCTCTGATAAATGAAAACTATGTTTAGTTGCTTGAAACAAAACACGTTTACAATGTGTTCTGTAGCAATGAGTCAATTCCACCAACCGCAAAGAAATGGATACAAGCGGATTTCAATGTCAACGACGACATTATTAACAACGTTTATACAATCCTCTTTTGCAGCCACTGTGCATACAAAAGCAAAAGAGTTGCAGTACAAAATTTTAAACAAATACCTTGCAACCAATACTTTTTTAAAGAAGATTGAGCTAATAGAAATGAAAGTTGTACCTTTTTTGTAGAAAAATCAATATTTATTCCACTTGTTTTACGACTGCCTTTTTATTAAGGATTTCTGGAATAATTTTTGCTCTTGGTTGAATTCTAATACTCTTCAATTAATCCAATTAACTTATAAAGACGTATTGCTGGGATTCTCCCTACACGAACCTCCAGCTTTACTAAATGCATGTCTTTTATATGCAAAGTTCTTTATTTTCCGCTGTCGGGTACAAAACGACAAGCCCACCTTCCCCAGTTTTATGCGTTACCTAGAATGCCAGTTTCAGATCGAGGGTCATGCCTCTTTTCAATGTGGAAACATAACAGCTTTTAAAACAAAATGGTTCCCACTGAAAACCTACTTGGTTTGCTATAACTTACTATAATACTTATAATTGAATATTCCTGTCTCCATTTAATAACCGTTTAATTTACTTCTACATTATGCCGTCTTTTTGTACCACATCGCACCAGTATATCTATC
>JAOEHT020151603.1:0-11941 GCA_025448195.2 Parazoanthus atlanticus
GAATCCTAATGTACATTAAGCGAGGGCATACACCACAGATTCGAGAAAAACAACATCGCACTGAGGTAAACATTAAAACTTCCGAGGTACGTGCTGTTGTGAAGGTCAACGAAGGTCATTCGCAGGATTTTCATAGAATTTGCTGGCGCATGCGCATGCAATTAATGCTGGACCCATTTTTTCCCGCGTGGGGCCCAGTCCCCCAGAGCGCAGCGAAGAGCGAAGAAAAAACGGGGCCAGAACTGGACTACACGACCGAAAGAAGGCAAGTTGAATTATCCGCCATGGCCCACTTTTCTAAGAAACGCGATTGAACAAATGTGGTATGTTTATGTACTGTATGAATACACAATTTCGCAGGCTGAAAGAGAGATAGTGACGAAAAACGGACATGCACACGCAAGTAAAATCGGCCATAAATGTTAAGTGATGCTGTAATTTAACTCTGACTGTAGGATAGTTTATATACCGTATTCGGTATTGTTTCATTGCCACCAGTGATAAGGCTTATCATAAGCGTATAAGATTCTTATATTAAGAAAGATGTATAAAATCAGTTGGAGTCATCAGAAAGTAACTACAAATGCCAGATGTATCCCCGTTTTTTTTCGTTTCTTTTTTGCGTTTCAGTTTTTGTTAATTAGAACAAGTACATTGATCTACTTGTAGGCAGGATATAAAACTGAGAGGTCCTAAGACGAAAAGCAAAAGGAGAGTTTGAGTTTAAAATAGACTGGATGAAATACTTTAAATGTTCTCGTGTGTTTAGTTAATTGTTTGCTGTGAATTCACGGTTGGACATCGGTGACACTGAGTGTGTATGACCTTGAAATACCGATTAGGGGAACTTATCGAAAAACACAAAACGTGCTCAACTGTCCCATACTTAGTTTCTTAGTAGGTTTATCTACTGGATTTGAACTTGATTGTCTGTCTATTTTGCGCCAGGTCACACGAAAACAACCATTGTTTTGGGAAGAAGAGAACCGGTTAATATGTGCATGGCTGAACTAATAAACATCACTTTTTATTTTAAATATGTTCATTACTGATTTGCGAGATTTCAAAGATATGAATCCGGGCTGAGCAGTAATTCAGTCAAGTAGTAAGAATTTAACTTGTCCAGCTTTTACAACTTCACACGTGACTTTACGAAAAGAGTCGTTTATAGCTTCAAACAAGTGCGCTTATCACTTATGTATTTTTATCCTTACTATTATTATTATTATTATTATTATTACCATTATTATTATCATCATGCTCATTATTATTATTATTATTACTATTATTACTATATATGAACGTGAATAACAATGTTAATTTTGTTAGTTACTGCCAAACGAAAAAGTCAGCTCTCTTTAATAGTTCTTTAGTTCTTTATGTTAAAGTGTACATATGCCTGTTTAATTTCTCTATCATTCTGTCTTGTTAAACATGAGACAATTTTTGCTGACTGGGAAAACAAGATTGGTGTTCTTCAGTTATTTCTTAGATGTATTTTTTAAAAAGTTAAAATTTCTACAAAGCCGCTTAGAAATCTAGTGGCAGCAAGCCAAAGTTACTTATGATTTCATCGGTAGAGGAAAGATAACGGATTGTTTTATATTTTTAGTTAAAATAACAAATAAGAAGCTTCAGGCAAACACTCAAATTGTATTAACCTTTTCAAAATTAGATATGAACAAGCAGATAATACAGGAGAAATATGACACCATGCAGACAGAGGGCCGCCATTTTGAATTCCGAAGCCAGCGGCTCAGCGTCCGCCCGTCTCCAACCTTGACATTCTCGTTTTGGGAAATTTATGTGTTAACTTGGCATTGCACGACACAAACAACGAAATGCTTTCACCTGTTCCCATCAACCACGGTCTGATATATTTCCGTATATACAAGTTTGATAAACTAACTGAATCCATAAACATTTAACATTTTTACATGAATACCTTTCACGAGCAGTTATTCATAAAAGTAAAGAATTGAAATCATACAAAAAAATGAGTTGCATGCGAGCAAAAAAGCGCAGTTCTTGCACAGAGGGGTAAAATATATACCACTGTGCTGCATTTTTTTTTTTTATCTCATTACACGTGTTAAGCTTTTTACTTTCATTATATTAAAATATTACGTTTCTTATCAATATACCATACCTGAGACCTGGCAATTTTTGAACAACATACGTGCAAAAAAAAATAGTAGCTTGTAAAAAGCAACCTTTCATTTTCAGTGGCTTTTTAAGCTTTTTAAACAAGGAGCCGGTTATTGTCCATGGCCGGGGCTGGGGATGAAGAAAAAATAGTTTGAATTTTTTGTCCTCAAAAATGTCTGACCCATCCTTGTTTTAGGTATCTTTTTTGGGTAAATTATGGATTTAATATGTATGAACTCCAGCCAAAACAGGATCGGTGTTTTTTTTTTTCACCCAACCATTTTATCTTCAGTTCCATAATACCCTGCCCCTAGGGACGATGTTGCCCTGGTGGGCTGGCCGGAGCCGGAGTGGAGCCGGCTCCGAGGATATGTTGAAGTGCATGACTATTGTTGTTGCAGTTCTAAAATCTGGATGTTTGTTCAAACAAAAGCCGATTCTTTACCTTGCATGCACTTGCATGATCAGTTTCCTTAAAGCGTATGAGTTGTCAGTTGTTTACGACCAAAAATGTCAATCGGTTTAGCGTAAACCCAAGTCCATTTAATTTGGTTCACTGAAAACCACGCTCACGACTTCAGACTTGGCTCATTCTCTATAATAGTCTTACCGCTCAATTCAAGGGCCACGACCACTTTTAGAATATAATTATAAAACCGGAATTGATTTGTAAAGTACCTTGAATAAATAAACAATCTTAATTTAGCAGACTGAGTATATATTGTATGTACAAGCCGAAAGCACCGGAAAGTGGGTTTTTGTCTGAACTGTTTTAAATTAAAAATTAAGACTAAAAGAAATTTGCAATGCTCCTACTAAAGACAGAAAATGAGCTACGAGCTGTTTAAAAGTGAAAAGGAAATAAATCAGTATATACTTCAAATTCAATGGCTTCTCTGAATACTTTGTACGGTTAATTCCGCCCTTTTCATCAGTGATTTATTTGCCCACAGCCCACGTGAGAGTTTAAGTGTGCGTGGGAAAATGAGAATCTTACGCGTCCGCCCCTCGACCTAAGATCTTTCGCAACAGTTCTTAAAACGTTACTTGTACTCCAGTTCAATATTTTTTATGAAAAAAACAAGACTCATTAATATGTTTTTGTCATCCACTGTATTGTACACAGCTCTGCCTTATTAATATTACTTTGTTATATGGGTTGTTGTTGGCTCGTGTGGTTTTGTTCACGCCTTTATCGGTCTTAATAGACTGATGTCATTTTCTTAAAGTCTCTTAACACTTCGCAGGAACAGAAACGAACAAAGGTTGTCTTTATTTTTTGTCAAGTTGTCAAGACAAAAAGAGTTGTTCGTTTGTTCTAAGGCGGCTTTTCCTTTGAAAGATGCCGGTTCGAGTTGCAATTCGTTCGATTCTTGTTGACTTTTTTTCCCACAAAGTAAACAAAAAAGCCCGGCCAGCGAGCATTCACCTGGTGGAGTCCATTAATTAATTTATTTGAATGGTTTCTCCTTTGATAGTGAAATTTAACGCGTCTGGTAGATTTCTGAATGGGCCAATTTGCTTTCGACAACACGTAGAAGGTGTTGTGACAGTCGATTTCTGTAATACTTTGTGCAAACTTGGATCGTTCATAAAGATATATTAGGACTTGTTGTCAGTATTGGCCTTCTTTATAAGGCGTTGACAGCTCAGCAATTTTGAAGCCACCTCTTTGAAAGGTAATTGGTCAGTATAAACAATATATTGCACGAGTTTTTGGTCCACCAACAGTGTTTCGCGACATTTTACCTGTCTGGGTTGATTTGTTGACATTTCATAAAGCAATGAGGACATGATTATGAACTCATGTAAGATATTCGCTCGATCCTTTGAATATTAAAACGGGGTTTGCATTTAGAAAAATAATAGGGCGCTTACACGTGGAAAAGATTCTGTCCAAAAAGTACAAACCTGTTATTCAATTTTCACTGCGGTAACTGACGGAATGTGTTAAGTATTTGAATGGCTTCCGGTATTAACATATGAATGGTTTCTCGCCATGGCAACAGCGTCAATTAGATTGTCAATCTTGGCATGTCACGTTCGAGCATGACACCAAAGAAATTTTTGATCCCCGAGGGAATTCGGGAGACTTTTGAGATCTCAAACTGTTGAATGTTTTTTTAAAAAGTTCTAGATTGGGCTTGCCCTGGTATTCGATGCTTGACATATTTTCAGAATGTTTTCTTTTATCTGCGGAAAGTTTCTTGTTTCAGTTCTAAAATGATCATTTAATATATCTAATGATTTCGTCCAACTTGTGCCCGGTAAGAGCAAGGTGCTTGTTAACAAGTCGATCGGTGCTCTAATTGCTTCGTGAAATGTTATGATTCACTCAAATGTTGTTTTCTTCTTTTCCGCAACAGGTAACTGACAATCATCGAAAATGAAGAGTCAGACATTGCTTTTAATCGTCATTGCAATTCAGCTCTGCTGTACGAGAGGCAAGGATGGTATTAAACGGGGTTATTTGGAGGCTCCCGTCAAACAACAAGGTGATGGCAAAAATGCCGTTACAAGTGTAATACCCACATACTGTTTTGAGTATCGCAGCAGCCAGCTACTGGATGTAAAGTTTACAAGTGGAACGTCAGTTTATCAATGCACCGTCACAGAAATTGCTCCAATTGGGACGAGTGTAAAATCAGACTTGAAACTGGGAGTTTATTCGCACGAGAAGAGGAAGAACATCTCATTTCAAATTGTTGGTGGAACGGGAAGTCGTGCGATGTTCAAAGTTGAAGCACGAAGGATCAGTGATTTTATTTTTATGGATATAAAAACCAACAGTAGACTCAACAGAGAGAGTAAATCAAGTTATTTGCTTTCTGTGGTTGCAGAAGACTCAACAAGTAAAGGTATTTTAGATCGAGCACGAGTTAATATCACTGTTTCCGATGTGAACGACAATAGACCAATGTTCTTGGAGAGAACGATTTATGCCAAAGTCAGAGAAGACATTTCTCTACATTCGTCAATAGCTCAAGTGAAAGCTGTTGATGCAGATGTTGGCGAAAATGGATTAGTTTATTTTTCTTTTCAGAGAAAAACGCATAATTTTGCGATCGATCCAACGTCTGGTGTAGTGACTGTAACTCGACAGCTCGACGCAACAAGGAAAAGCAACTATATTCTGGCTGTGCTTGCACAAGATAGGTCACTCCCCCCATATGCACCACAATCTTCAAGGAACTGCAGAATCAATGTCACTGTGGAAGCAGTCAATGATTTTGCTCCTACGATTTCTGTCGAGAGAGAGCTGGAAAACGTCACGGAGGGGAAGTCTGGGATTGTTTACTCTGTTATCAAAGTTAGCGATCGCGATAAGGGCAAGAGTGGTGAGATTGACAAGGTGGAAATTACGTCTGGCAATGAAAAGGGTACTTTTGCGGTAAAATTATCGAAGAAAACATCAGATGAGTACTCAGTAGAAGTGATCAAGCCATTGGATCGAGAGGAATCAAATCGTGGCTACCACGATTTTGTAATTAACGTAACGGACAAAGGATCTCCACCGAAATCGACAACACGTGCATTTCATATTAAGATTCTGGATTCAAATGATATGAAACCAGTTTTCAACCAGAGCAGCTACTCCGCCACAATCAGCGAACTGTCCCCAGTAAATACTCCCGTGATACGTGTGTTTGCTACAGATAAAGATGTTGGGCTTAATCGTGAAATTATGTACGCTTTAACAAAAGGAAATAAGCATGGGAAATTTGCGATCAATGCAGACACCGGGTTGATTTATACGAAAGCACAGCTGGATTACGAAACGAAATCAAAGTTCAATCTTCAAGTTGCAGCCCTTGACAAGGGTCCTCGGGAAACACTAAAAATGTCGTTTGTCCAAGTTTCAATCAACATTTTGGATGCAAATGATCATAACCCAGTTTTTCAGCAACCGTCATACAAGAAAGACTTGTATGAAGACTTGCTGAAAGGAACATCAGTTCTTACAGTGTCAGCAACTGATAATGATTCAGGATCCAGTGGACTGGTCAAATACAACATTGTTAATGAGGATCCTGTGCCATTTGAGATTGATCCAGACACTGGTGTCATTTCTACATCCAAGACTCTAGATAGAGATATGGGTGTCCCAGAATTTGTCACCTTAAGGGTGCGCGCATCTGATTTTGGTACACCAATGCGCCGTGAAATTGAGACCCTTGTCCATATTAGTGTTAAAGCACTGAATGATAACAAACCAGTTTTTAAACAGTTTCAGTGCGATGTTCGGATCAGTGAACTTGCACCAATAGGGACAGTCTTAACCAGGCTTACGGCTGTTGACATAGATGTTGATAGCAAGGAGGACATCACGTACAAGTTTATCTATGGTAATACAGGAGATAACTTTGCTGTTGATGCAAAAAGTGGCATTGTTAAAACGGCAAAGAAACTCACCAAAGACACTGAGGCCAACTTGTATGTTGTTGCTAGTGATGGAATTCAGGAATCAGCTGATCCTGTCTTCTTCAAAGTAAAGGTAGTTTCTCGTCGACAGGCAAGGAGACTGTCAAATCATATCTCAGTGACCTGTGTCGATGCTCCTGACTTTAAAAGAGCTGAGAGGATAAAATCCCAACAAAGGTCTTTCAAACCATCTTCCCCCTCACCAAATAAAGTTCCTCAGCTCCCAGACAACAAGCATGCACCAATCTTTTCAACACCCATGGCAGAATCAATTAAAGAGGACTTGCCAGTTGGTGCAAGTGTCAGCAAAGTTATAGCAACTGACAAAGATACTGGTTATAATGGCCTGGTTGTTTACTCCATTGTTGGAGGTAATGAAGGAGATGTCTTTGATATAAACATGTTTTCAGGAGAAATTCATGTGTCTCGCCATCTAGACCGAGAAAAGAAATCTGAATACAAACTAAATGTTTCTGCATCAGACTGTGGCTTGCCAATCAGAGCTTCACATGTTTTTGTAAAGATTTCTGTAACTGATGTTAATGATAATGCTCCAGCTTTCGACAAAACCATGCATACAGTATCGCTATATGAGAACATCACTACTGGACAGACTGTTATCACTGTTCATGCTACTGACCCGG
Organism: Parazoanthus atlanticus; assembly: GCA_025448195.2. Lineage (NCBI taxonomy): Eukaryota > Metazoa > Cnidaria > Anthozoa > Zoantharia > Parazoanthidae > Parazoanthus > Parazoanthus atlanticus. Next base: position 7,215 of record JAOEHT020151603.1, read on the forward strand.
ATGAAGGTACAAATAGCAAGATCACATATCAGCTTGTGGACACTTTTGGCAGCAAGTTTAGGATTGACAGAAAAACAGGAAGAATTGCTGTTAACTCGAGGCTTGATTTTGAGCAACAACAAAACTTCCTTATTCAGGTTCAAGCTCTGGATGGATCAAAGACTGACCAGAAAATTGGATTTACAGAAGTTCACCTGCAGCTGCTGGATCTAAATGACAATGCACCAATTGTTACCCCAAATGTAATTATTGTATCAGTCCCAGAGGATGTACCGGAAGAAGCCATTGTCACTAGCATCAATGCTTTTGATCCCGACACAGGTAGAGGGGGAAAACTGAAGTACAAATTTACTAGTGGTGTTAAGAAATTTAAAATTGATTCAGAGAGTGGAATTATCCGAGTGCGCCGTCACCTTGACTATGAACAAAAGACATCATACAATTTGACTGTAGAAGTGATTGACAAAGGACATCCATCACTTTCTTCCCTGGCTCATGTAACTATCAACATTGAAGACGTCAATGAAAACAATTTGGCTCCTCAGTTTTCAGGGCAGCCATTGTTGCGTGGTGTAATTACTGAAAATATGCCTGCTGGAACTACAATACTGAAAGCATTTGCCAAGGACAAGGATTCGTGGTATTGGAAATATGCACTGATTGATGGCACTGGATTGGATAAGTTTACTATAGACCCAGACAGTGGGGTGCTAGCTACGACCAACGTGTTAGATCATGAGAAAGCTGACCATTATTGGTTGACAATTCAGGCAAAGGATGGTGAGCATCACCCCCTGTACACAAACATTCCCGTTTTGATTGAGGTACAAGATGTCAATGATGAACCCCCTTACTTTGACCCCCCTGTCTACTACCCATCCGTCCCAGAAGGAAGTCTTGTGGGAACTAGTGTTGTCCAGATTGTTGCCAAGGACCCAGATTCTGATGGCTCTAAATTGAGGTATTCAATTACCAGAGGGAATGAAAATGGATATTTTATGATCAATGGGCAAACAGGTTTGATAACCACAGTAAGCTCTTTACTTGATCGAGAGAGTGTTGACAAGTTCCCGCTCACAGTTGCTGTGTCTGATGGGGGGTTGCCACCCAAATTGGCATCAACCAGCTTTGTCGTAACAGTATCTGATGTAAATGACAACACTCCACTATTTAGAGATAGCAGTTATAGTGCTGAACTGGAAGAGAGAAGTGCATCAAGCACCCCAGCACCAGTGTTCCATCTGTTTGCTAATGATGATGACATGGGCACAAATGCAGATCTCACATATGCAATTGTTGATGGGAACAGGGACAATACATTTACTATCAACCCAAAGGATGGGACAATTTCTACCAAGAAAGTTCTTCTTGATATGGATGAATATGAATTGACTGTAAATGTGATGGATGGAGGGAATCCCCCGAGGAATTCTAATGTTTCTGTCCTCTTTAACGTTGGTCCCAAGAATCCGTTGAGCACCAATGCTCCAGTGTTCTACGAGAGTGTTAAGCATGTTACGATTAAAGAAGGAAAACCAATAGGGACACTTCTGACCAATGTGTTTGCGGACGACCCAGATGGAGACCTACTATTGTACTATTTTGTTTCTGGGAACACTGGTAACAAGTTTACAATCGAGCCCATGGGAGGCATAATTACAGTTGCTGGTAACTTGGACTATGAAACACAGAAAGCCTTTACCTTAAAAGTGGCTGCATCTGATAGCTACAATATTGCTGTGGCAACTGTAATTGTCAACGTTACGGATGTTAATGACAATGCACCCCAACCCCTCAGGAAAGAGTACCAAGTTCATATTACAGAGTCTGCAGTTCCTGGGACCCTTGTGACCAAAGTGAAAGGTAATTAGTTTGATATCCATCCTGGTTAATATGGCCTTGCCAATTATAGTAAAAATAGTATTAACTAAAATAATAATTAAATATTATCATTTCACTGCTGTCAGCTGCTCCGTGACCAGAGGATCTTACACAGCAGCACATGAAGATACAAACTCCTTGCCAATTATAGTAAAAATAGTATTAACTAAAATTAATAATTAAATATTATCATTTCACTTTCTGTCAGCTGCTCCGTGACCAGAGGATCTTACACAGCAGCACATGAAGATACAAACTCAATTTGTATCTTCATGTGCTGCATCTATACATTTTTGTGAGTGAGCTTCATAACTTCTAGTCTGATAGTATTTAGAAAGCTAAAGTCGGCGAAAACTCAAATAAATCAGTAGCAGAAATGAATTCTACATTTATCAACCTTTCAGAAAATGTATACTTTAACATGGATTATGCAAATATTTTTTGAGATAAGTTTAAATTCATTGAAGACAACCACCCTGATTTCCTTCTGTGTATCCTTAGTTAAAACTTTAGGAAAATTTTTGGAAAGTATTCATATCTTCACTGGTGAAGATATGTAAAATATAACACTACAAGTATATTTTCTAGTAAAACACTTGACTGTCTTTATTGAACCTTTTCAGCCTCAGCCAGTTTATCAACATCTATCTTCTCCTTGCATTATCAATGCAAAATAAGTTGTTTTGTTGTGAGAATGTAGGAATTGATCACACACTGCAAACTATCCAATTTGAAAGGCAAAATTCTCCCAAAATGTTTAAAAGGAAAGTATGGATACCATTTAGGAGAATTTAGCAACACATCATTTGTCGTGTTTGGGGCTGAAAGGTTAAAAACGTCCAAGGACTTTGAGTTGTTGATCAGTTGTCAGCGAGTTCCACAGACTGAGAGCTGGAGAAAAGGCAGAAAGGAGCGGCCATCGTTGGTTTTGAGGTTGAAAACAGGCGTACATGATGGTTCTGACTTTTAGAGCGACGCGTTCTGATAAGACAGCAAGGCTTTTTAAAATACAGTCGTTTAATAGGTCACAAAAATATTAAATATTCTTGTCCATAAAGGGCTTTAAAGGTAATTGTCAGAATTTTGAATTTAATTCTTCCTTGAACCGGAACCCAGTGAAGACTATGAATAGTGGAGCTACATGATCATATTTTCTTGTCGGGTGAATGCGTTTTGTAGCACAGTTCTGGACAGATTGAAGTCTTTTGAGGATACACCGGCTTAGGTTGGTCATATAATAAAGAATCTAACTTCGAGGTCACAAAGGCATGAACGATTTGGTTGTAGTAGTTTCTAAAGGTGATGTTACACGGTACGATTTTTAACGCAACATTGGTGCGCGAAAAATCGAATTAGTGTAACAGGGTACAGCGAACTCCAACAAAATTTTGACAACAATGATGTGAGTTTTTGAACACCATTCAAAAACTGGCAACCGTTGCCGCAACAAGAGTGCCATGCGCCATGTTACACGATCTCAATTTTTAATGCAACAGTGTTGCGCGAAAAATCCTCTCCCCGTGTATCATCACCTTAACGTAAGAAATTTCCGAATTTTGGATATGTTACGCAGATGGAAGAAAGCTGATTTTCAGGTGGCAATGACGGAAGGTAGAAATGAAAGGGACTCGCGAAATATGACTCCAATGTTCTTGACAGTTGCCGAACATTCCACAATATCGCTTGAAATAACAAGAGCATCAATTAGGGGATTGGGACGAGAAGAAGAACGAAGAAATGGCCATGTGTATAATGAGTAAAGATGCCTAGGCCTAATACTGATCCCTGAGAAACACCTTGTGGTAGATTGGAAGAACGGGATGGGCTACCGTTAATTTTAACGTGCTGTGTGCGGTCAAATAAATACGATTTAAACCATTTGATGGTTTATCAAAATTATCAAAATTTCTTAGATTCGTATTTTGTTAGTTTTAAAAGTTTGTTTCATGTCCCAGAGGAGGCCCGTGCTACGAATGAGATGCTTTTCGTGCATACATGGCATCGAGCAGACAAGTCAGTGTATGCGGGGAGTTTCGAGTATTACCGATGTCTCTGTAAACAATGAAATAGCAGAACTTTAACTTGCCTGAAGTGTTTTCTCCTTTGCTCTATGTTGACGATTCCAAGACATTTCGACAATCGTTAGTCCCTCATTCTTCCCCCACTAAATGGCTGTTGGTCAGCTCAAACCCAGCCGGCTCTCATGTTTCCTTCCTTTTCATTTCATTCGGCGGGGGAAAAATGATGGACTAAAGATCGTCCAAATGGCTTGAAATCGCCAACATAGAGCAAGAGATGACACAAGCAACATTTCTGGCAAGTTAAAGTTCTATATTATTACATTATTTGCAGATATAGCAGTAAAACTCGAGCAGCGTAAGATGCGGGTCTCCGACAATTCCTTTCATCATGATTTTCGCAGATACCAACGTTTGTGGAAACAACTGGTTCAAAAGTTAGGTACTTATTTTCGAAACATCGTCTCTTACTTAGCCTTCCATATACTCTTCAAGAAAACCAAAATAGATGGCCATTTTTTGGGTTTACGTCAACTGATTGAAAAGTTAAAAAATAACATAAACTTAAACATCTCTACCGTCTTCAAGAAAAGCAAAATTAATGGTCATTTTACGAGTTTTGCCAACTGGTTCAAAAGTTAAAACGAATAACACCAAACATTTCTGCTCTTCAAAAAAGCAAAATGAATTAATGGTCCATTTTATGTGGCTTCGACAGCTGTTTCAAAAGTAAGAACGAATAACACAAAATATTTCTACTCTTCAAGACAAGCAAAATGAATGGTCATTTTATGGGTTTTCGTCAACTGGTTCAAAAGTTAGAACGAA
>JAOEHT020151680.1:0-11938 GCA_025448195.2 Parazoanthus atlanticus
ATGAGCCGGGAAGAGCCCGGTCTTATAAGTGGTACAAAAATGAATGAGTAGATAAGAAATAAATTAAGACTAACATACAACATTTTTCGAATACGAAAACTGTTAAACGTAACAAGAATGATGGAGGAGGAGGGGCTATATCGGGGGGGGGCGCTTATGACTGGGCTGTCATTTTTGTTAGCAGGTAGAGATGGGCTTACAACTAAAGGGCTTTTGTCCGGGAGGCGCTTTAACCGGGATTTTATATTACTTTTGCAAAATTCAAAATTAAGAACTTTCATAAAAATTTGATGTTTGAAAAACAACTTAATTTGATGTTTAATAATGTAGAAATAGAATGTTATTTGACCATTTTTTCCCACAGCTCCAGACATCGACTCGCCAACGTCTTTGAGCAGCCCCACTCTCACTGCCCCGTCGGGGTTTGCAGATTTCGAGTCGTCGAGCCATGATGAACAGAAAGACACATCAGAGACATCATGTTCGGCCGGTGTTCATTATTCCAGTTCTTCTCCACAGACTACCAAAGGTAAACACAAGACTTCAATACCAGCGTTCGGGGGAAAGAAGTCTCTTTTCAGCTCACTGACGCACAAGTTCGGTCACAAGTCAAAACCCAAGCCTATCCCCGCCCCTGGTGAGTCGGTATCGAAGAGGCAGCAGCCAGTTGGTCATAGTGTTGAGGACGGGTTTGTGATTGTGTCACATGATGCGGCCTCTCAAGAGCAAGACTCGCTTGGTAAGTGCACGCCTTTTGACAGACTCGCCTACTTTTGCGTTTTGTTGACTGCAGCTGTTTCAAATAACGTTTGCTCGTTCATTGTCCATTCGTGCATTGTGCAATCGTACAAACTTTGTACGCACTAGAGCTGTTTAGATTTTACTATCTGATACACAAGGAGACTGTCTTTGATTTTGAAACGACTTGATTTTCCAAAATTATACTTTCCGACGCAGAAACATCCATTCTTTCTTCGGTTTTGACATCCCACAGTTCCTTTCGGCCCGGTACGCACCAGTGCAACAGGACACACCGTTTTTTAAATAGCTGTATAGATAATAGATTCGTATTTACAACGGCTACTATGCAGCTATTTCGAAAAGGTTGACATTGTGCAATAGTGCAAACCACGAATCTGTGAGTAGCCATGTAGATCGAATTAATGCAAGCCGTTTCTTTGGAGATTTTATACTTTGAACAGCTGGCTGTGGTTCATTTTCCTAAGCAGGAGCTTGTGCTTACTGTACGTCTTTTACAACCCACAGTTCCTTTGGGTCGTGATATTCCTTATTTCGCAGTGTCAACCGTTTTTGAAGTACGTACGTGAACGTGTCAGTATATGCATGCAAACCATACAAGTAAATACATCGAGTTGCACGCACGCACATACGATTGCACGTACACATGTACACTAAGTCCTGTTCACGCTAGAAACGCAAGCGCAAACGCAAACAAATCAAACGCGGAACGCAAGCGAAACGAGTGGCTCGCATCTGCGTCTGCGCTTGCTTCACCTCTATTCACACTAAAAAAATTGTGAAGGAAGCCCAAACGCAAGAGCATCTGCGTCTAGTCTTGCGCTTGCGTTCTGGTATGAACTAGGATTTACGTATTTTAGGATTCCTACTGATAATTAGTTGCTCTTTAGTATTTATTTTTGAGAATCGATTTGTTTTCTTTTGTACATTTCAGATAAACACGCAGTTGCACGCACGTGCAGGTGCACGTACACACACCCCCCCCCGCGCGCGTAAATTGATACAAAAAACAACATTTGCGCAGACGTAAAGACAAACATAGCCATCATGGCTGTACAGATCACTGATGACGTGATGTGGCGTGTACACGTAAATGTGTGTCTTTGTCGCTAAATGAATTTATAAGATATTTTTAGTTAAAAATATTATTTTATTGAAATCAATAACGTCATAGTCGAATATTTTTAGTGCGGAGCGCTTTGTCATCTTCAGACGGTACATATAATTCTTGTCCCAATCACTTTACCTTGGAACTTTGAGCATTCAGTCGAAGCTATTGGTTCACAAAGAAAACGTGGTTTCTTCGGCATTCTTTACATTGGCTACTTGTTGCGTAAATTGGCTGGATAACTTGACCAAGTGACGCATGAAGGAAACACACACTTGACCTGCCTTTGTTCATCGAACTCGGCTTGGCGACTTCTTGAGAGTCAAATCTTTTCAAACTTTTTAAAAAAGATAACTGATGCAGTAAAAGAAAAATGCAGAGGAGGACTAAACTGATTGCGACTGTGTTCGAGTTTAAGGCTAGAATCATTAAATAACAAAGTTAAAAACTGTTGATGGCTTTAATAAACAAGTAGTTAGTGGAAGTTCGATTCCCACGCACTCTCAAGTGTTCGGTCTTAGCTCTTGACCCTCGAATGAAATTCGTTAAGAGGCTTTATCTCGTTACTGCTCATTTTCACTGCCCTTGCTGCAGTATACGTATACAATCCAATTAACAGGATATCCAAAGGCAAGAAAACTCGAGTAAAGACGTCAGTGAAACTATTCCGCGAAGGCGACGCGTACTTCGCTACTTCATGGTGGCCTCGGGTCTATCAACACAAGTTGAATGGACTTGCGAATATCGAAGTAAAAGGTTAAAAGGGCTAAGGATAGTATGAATTAAAAGTATTAAAATTCTATCGGAAATGTTCTCGATCGGCAAGATGCCAAAATTTAGGTCAGACATGTCACATTCCACCAGACAACTAAGTCAAGCCGCATAGTTCTTCCTAATTCTAGCTGCTTAAGTGTTTCTTGAACTTTGAAGGAAATTTCAGTAGCGGCTGAGTCTATATTTATAGTTAGATAGCATTTTAAATATGTGGCTTAATCAACAAGGGTTGATATATATTGTATTTTTTAGCCGGAAGGTTTAATGTAACGGTAAAGCTGACGTTTCCAGCGTTAACCCTTCGTCAGAGCAAACTAGTCTGACGAAGGACTAACGCTCGAAACACCAGCTTTACACCAAACCTTACTGCGAAAAACATACCATATCAACCATTGTTGATCAAACTGCATATTTAGCTTATTCGCCAACGCAGGAAAAATCTTTTTTCAAAACTAGTCTTCCTGCATTAAAAAAAGACTGGCCATTATCAAGTCGTTGTTTGTTCTTCCGCCTATTGCCTGAGGAAATATCTTTAAACGGCAAGGAAAAAATAGACAGAGGATAAGCGTAATTGGTTTAAACATATCCATCCGTATCAGCTAAAGTTGTGGTTTAAAATGTGTTTTCTTGACTAGACCTTGTGCTTGCCCTTCTAACAAAACGACGGTTTTAGATGTCCTAACTTTTTTTTAACAAGAAAGCCACAAAATGACCATACAGTTTGCTTGTGTACAAGAGTATTGAAATGCCTGAAACTAAAAATCTTGCTAAAGTTCAAAATTGAAAACTAAGAAAAAGTATCTTTAATGCTTAAGAATGTAGCAGGAAAAGAATCAATACTAAATTGTTTAACTGATAAAATTGAGGACTCGTAATAGGACTGCAGTGCCGTGATGCACCTAATCAGTATTTCTTTTCCGGCATTGTTTACTTGTGTACTCGCTTGAGCCTCACGCGTCATTTGTAAATACTTTTATAGAACTCGGAGATGCAGTTTTATTTTTAAAAAGGCAGCACGAATTCGTCAAAAATCGTTTTTCTTATGGCCACGAGAGTCGAGTGTGTGATCTAGGTGTACTAGTCTACTGTACTTTGTAGAAGCAACGTATTGGTACTTTTACAACATGTTTTAACATTATTTAAAAACTCTCGCCAAAACGTCAATTGGGAGTAGGTTTTAGATTATGCACTTTGATTATAACTTTTTCTCCAAATCATATTAACGATCAGCTTGTTGAATTATCTTAGAGTTTATTGTAGACAGCGGATGAGGAGCCAGATGTGATTTTTGGATAAGCCGTTAAACCATATGATGATGATGATGATGATGATGATGATGATGATGATGATAATAATGAAAATAATAATAATAATAATAAAAATAATAATAATAATAAAACTAATAATAATAATAATTTTATTATTAATTGATGTACTGAATTGTACAACTTTTACAACAACTAGAAATATCAGTTACTCAAGTTAATCCTGAACGGAATCCGGAATAAACTTATTTTACAAAGGGAAGAATATTTGATAGATCACTGCCAAGCTAGTAATTATATACCGAGGGTTAAATATCACGTTTCTTTGTGGCATCGCTATCTTTTTCTCGTGAAACTGAAAACGTAACTTAGTTGACTACAATTTAGTGACTATAATTAGAACATTTGCTAAATGCTCAATACACTGCGAGTTTGATACTGTTTTCTTGTTTCGAGTCTCTTCTAAAAAGGTATTCAACTTCTAATTTTGTTGCATGCTTTTGAGATTTTTTTTTGAAAAATGTTTAGACGTATATTTTTACAGTTGGATATATTATTCAAACTTGACTGTAAATTTTGAGTGTACAATAAATTGTCAGTAAAAGTCGAGAAAGTTTACTTCGTGCAAATGTGTTGTCCACCTGGGCAAATTAAAGTAGTCCCTATTTCTCCTCTTGAACTCGTCGAGCGGAAAAGAAATATATCGGAAGATAACGGACGAGCCGTTGCGCGCCGAACACTTTTTCACTTCATCAACTATCGTAATTCAAAGCAAAAATAGGGACTGCACGTAGTTTAATTTAATTTAAATACAATCATATTTTTGGACGCTTGTCAGTGTTTACCCGGTCAGTATTGAAATGTTGTTCAATTCTCAGCATTTTTTTTAACCGAGACATTAATTTATGTTGTATCAGATACAAAGAAAAAAACTTGAAAACCCGGTTATCGTATTTCAGGGAGGCAAAACATTCAATTATTTCAGGTCAATTAAGTATACGTTCTATTTTTTTAAAGTTTTAAATAGGATTAAGCTGATTTGAGATTTCGCCTCTGGCTGTCGATCTAAATGGACGGCTATAAATGACCACATATCTACACTACGACTATCTACGTCGGATATTGGTTCAAATATTATTAGATATAATTATCATTATCAGTTTTGTTTTTGATTTTGTTTTACATTTGTCCAAGCGTTTGCTTCTTTAGAATATGAAAATATTCGCGCCTTTTGTCGGTCTTTTTTGGCTATATAAGGTTTGAAGGCGAGATTTTAGGGCCCATATCTCGGCCATTTTCATCTTTCGGTCTACATCAAAGAGTTTTATAACTTTGCATTTTGATGTGAAAATTCTGCTGGCAACGAGTCGATTGTTAGCCAGCGAGAGTTAAAATGTACAGGTTTTTTGAAAGAAGTTTCAAGGCACGAGTGCGTGGGCTCTGCACCAAAGTAGGGAAATGTAAGCGTTTTGAAATTTGGTGATTTTGTTGTTGTGTTGTTGAATGGAACTAGTGGAAATGCTTTACTTTATTAACTGTATAAACTATAATGTTCGCGAAACTCGTGAACCCGTGACGGTCAACAGACAACTTAAACCAGTAATAGTTTGCATCGTTGGCGATTGTATCGCAAAACTATATCGTGGTTGTGTGTTATTATCAATGTGTTATTGCTGTTGTAGGCTGAAGGGATTTTGTCTGTTTTTTGATGGCTTAAATGCAGTGATTTAAAAGTCTAAGTCGTCTCTATTTTGTAGTAAATTGCATACAAACATACCAGTGACGGTATATCGTGAAAATATTTCAACCATTTCTTTCAGTACTATATTTACGATAATCATTGGAATTAAGACAACTGAACACTTACAAGCAATGGTTTCTGCAGTGCCGTAAAAGGTAGTAAAATGTTAAAAAAATCTACTGATCATGAGTAACGCGTTCTCTTAATGACATACAGGGGTGCGCAAAGGTGACGATGAGATGGCAATGCACTCGGCCGAGTCTCTGAGCACACCAATTGCGAAAGAAGGATATTTACACCAACGACTCGATGAAGAAGTCTGGCTAAAATGTTGGGTAGGAACAATTAACAGCTTAAGATTCATTTTCACGTAATTTTCTGTCGTAGAAACAAAAAATCGGAGACCGGATACTTACAATTAGAGAATGCAAAACATAACTGACATTTTACAAAGTTAGAAAGGAATAGCACTAAGCTATATTCCGGGTATTATTTCGTCTGATTGCAATCAGATCCCAAGACAGTAGCCGCTAACCTTTTTCAATCGTGGCAAAATGAATGCATTCCAACAGCAGAGGGACAACACATTTCATTTAATATATATATTTATTAATTTTTTTGGGGGAGGGGAGAGGGCACCCGTACTTGTACGGATACCTCGGGCCGTCCTTATGGGCAAGGCTCCAGTAAAATGACAGAGAAAAAACCCAAATTGGACTCATTCTTAACAATCTTAGAACTGAAAGATTTCATTTAACTTTGTTGAAAGACAATTGGGACAGCTGCAAACTCTGCGGCGACTGCTGGAAATGTTTCAGCCAATTTATTTCTCATGGTATATGATTTTATCGTTTGCTGTTTTAAAACACTTTTCTTTTCTTAGACTTTAGATTTAAATTTAGATATTTAAATTTATATGAATGCACGGAAATATTGCTTGGGCTGGGTATTTTTTTGTTACAACAAAGCTAGATCAATTTACACCTCAATATTAAAATACTACTTTACCAATAGTTATTTTATCGTTTTTGTGCAGTTCCTCTTAAAGGACTTCTAAAGAGTTGAAGTGAATCAACATTCCTATGGCTTGTATATCACAGGTCAAACTGGAGAACCATTATCTCCATATTCATGACGACAAGGAATGTGAAGATGCAGTTGTAGTGAAGATCCGACTGAGTAACTGCGTGGTTTTGGACTGTGCGGGGGAGGTCCGGCCCTGGGTACTGGAGATTAGGCGGACCATCGGACAGTCACTGTTCCTTCAGGCGGACAATGAAGCAGGTGAGAAGAAGATTCGTCTGCAAGCGAGTAATAACAATAATCAAGATCTTTGGAAGGAAATCCCAATCACCAAATAAAGGGAAAGATGAGCGAAATCAGCGCAAGCGAGTGAAAAAATCGGTTTTGTCGGAAAAAAACATCTCGAATTTTTTGCCATTGTGCATGCTCTCCAAATAGAGCAAATCTTATCATGCTTCAAAGAAACGAGTAGAACACCTCCGTGTTTAAAGAGTTAACAGAAATCAGAAACATGAAAGCATATAAATATGATCTACAATCTGCCAAATAATTGCAGGCCATTTTCTGGCACATGCACGCAGCATTGACATTGGATTTCCGTTCCACTTCATGTAAGCTGGTCCATATTACCTTTCCAAATATTGCGCAAATTGTAGCGAGATATACTCTGCTTCAGTGTATCATTTTTTAAGTATACGGCAAGGCCCGAGTTAGGCTATGTGTAACCTCCTGTTATGTTAAATTTATTTACACAACAAGAAGAACTTTTGAGGAAATTTTGGAGGAAAAAAATTGTCAATAGGTTTTGGTGCAACCTTATAATTCCCCAAAATACGCACACGAACAAGCACACGAACGAACTCACGTACAATTTAAGCATGGATATAAATATAAATTCACCATGTATGGTTCTAATCATTTATATTGATTGCTGTTGACTTTGTCTATTTTTTGCTGAACTATGCAGAATACAAAGAGTGGAAGCAAAGCATCTCCAAATCTGTGGTGTCGTCACCATTCCCTCCCCGACGTCCACTTCCATCTTCTGACCGTCCCCTTCCCCCTGAGGAGGGGCTCAAGCACAGCTCACGAGAAAAAGATACTGAATTGGAGGAAGTGTTTCACAAGGAAGACGAGGAACCGTGCGAGTCTGCGCACAGAGTACAAACTCCCAGTCCCCCTCTGAACCCGTCCCCACGGGTAAGTCACGTGATACTTCTATTTGTATTTACTTTCTTGTAAAATCCATTTTGACAATGAGCAAGTAAATAGTCAGCGAACACAAAACAAACAAACACAAAATAGCAGTCAACTGTCATAATAATTGAAAACCGACCGTACCAGCGAAGTAGCCGACACAGTCAATGGATATCAAATCAAATCGTGTGGCAAGTTAGCAATAGTTCTGGGCCAGAAACTAAACGTATGTAGTCATAGTATAACTTTATTTATACAGGTATAGCCCCTTCAGCTCTGGGCTGATATTCAACGGGACCCCTGTGTATACAATAACAATTTACAAGATTGAAATATTGCGGCAGATTGCATGAGTATATGCTCACGGGATTACTGATGGGGTGTAAGCTTCATGGGATGCGAGTTACTAATTTTTAAGATGTGTTATGATTACATGAAAATTGCGCCAAACGATTATTGCTAGTAGTAGTAGTTTCTAACGCTAGTGATAAGAGTGCTCGGTTGAGTGAATATATGCTTATATATGAGTGAGTTCACTAGTGTCACTCATGCAATCTACCGTAAGTAATTTTAATTACGAACTATGCCACACTGATGCCAACTGACAGCGCTGTGACAATGGCAGAGAAAGTGGTGTAAGACCCTGGCCAAACGGACTTGCAAGTCGATGCAAGTCAGTGCAAGTTTTGACCTTCCAACTTGTGTTCAACTTGCGCTTCGTTTGTCCACCGACTTGCGTGGCCATAGACTGTGACAAGCTTGTGAGTTGTGTTGCAAGATCGCAGGATGAAGAACTTGCATCGAGTTGCGTCAGATTTGAGCTTGTTTAAAGTCGATGCAAGTCAACGCAAGTCCATGCACGTCATGGCAAGTCCATGCAAGTTGGTGGTCAAACAATTGCATAGCCTTGTACGAACTTGCATCGCGTTTTGCCACGGCTTAACAATGATGGCGCCGCCCACAGCACGCGTTGTCACTGCACCGCCAGCGGCACTTATCACAACTCTGTCGTATCAATTGCTATCGCTGTCATGACACTGTCATGGCCTCACTCCCTCGTCGCTGTCAGTTGTCATCACTGTCACAGCACTGTTAGCTGCAACTGCTGTGCGAATGAAGGTTAACAGGACTCAGTGATAGCTAATAACTAACATCCATTTTATATCTGTCACTCCAGCCTTCTACTGCTGGGGACATCTCCAGCGGCGGGAGCGATGATGAGACTCGTGTGCGCTCGCGACGCCTCAAAGACGCAGCTGACAGCGATAGACTTCGGACTGAGTCTGAAATGGATAAGAAGGTGAGAAATAGGAATCCTTCAACTGAGGGCTTGTCGTTCTATTTCAGAACATGTTGCACTTGTTTTTAGAACTTCAGAGTCCTTAAGTACCTTCAAAAATACAGTTAAAATTCTTCTATCTAAATAGTCATCTCAGATTTGATCAGTTAGTATTAGTGATAGCTGGCATATTATTTGTGTCTCCTTTCTATCGTCTAAATACTCGGTTAGTTCCTGATCACTCTGTGAGCATTGTATATTATGTGTGTTACAGATTGTTTATTTATATTAAGTGGTATTGTTAAGCGCTATTTGGGTTTTAGTAGAAATCAATAAAGAGTATTTGTTATTATTGATAAGAATTTTCTTGCTTTCCATTTTTAGTCGTATTACATCTATACAATTAGAATAATAAAGAAACAGTTCTCCAGGGAATTGTCACGTGATATGAAATGGGGCGACAAACCTTCAATCGAAAGAGGTCCAAAGATCGTTTTCACACAAGAAGTGTCTATAAAACTGATACTAGAACAATATTTTAAATGTTTGTGTTACAGAGTATGCAAAAATATACAAATGACCGAAATTTTGTAGCAGTGGGGTACTTCATAGCCGAGGTATTAGACAAATAATGTGCGAAAAATGTACTTGAATTTGTCGGTGGCGGCCACGTTGGTAAGCCAAAGCCGTACATCAAAATGACTCTACAAAAGAAGTTTTTTTTTCCAATCAGAATGATTGGACTACCTTAAAAACTTCTTAGTGATGACTTTTGAAGGTTTTCGAGACGTACAATTTCAAATTACCAAAACATATGGGTTGTCATGACATTAAGGAAATATGCCGATTCAAACTGTCTCAAAATAATGTAACTCAAAAACGAATCATCGTATCGGTGTGTAATTTGAAAGAATCACTTTAGACAGCGATATCTGAATCATGTTTATGGGCCAGCTTTACTGAGCTTCGCAAACTATTAAAACTGTTAGAAAATAATCTCGAGTGCTATCGCTTTTTCTTGTCAAATTTATTAATAAAGAGAAAAACTCCTGATGCTCATGAAAACAAATCCGTTTCTTACTCGCGTTTTTTCTCATTTTGTCGACAGAGCGAGGCGCCGCGTAAGTACCGCAAGGTTCGACGTGCCATCACCAACGCGTTTTCCAAGAAGTCGACGGAGCACGCCATTCGAAAACGTCGTAGTCGAACCGTATGTGGTGTCAACGTTGCGCTGTCGCTGCTCACAAACGTGAAACATTCTTCGTGTCTTTATGTTAAGAACTCTTCCGGCCTGTGGGCCAAGCGGTGGTGCGTCCTCCAGGATGATAATTTGCACTTCTTCAAGTACGCAGATGACCAAAAACCTTCTCTTTCGCTCTACATAAACCAGGTAGGAGGAACCTGTCGCGAGTTACTCGTTCTTGTTCTTGTTCTTGTTCTTGTTCTTGCCCTTGCCCGTCATTGTTCTTGTTCTTGTTCTTGCCCTTGTTCTTGTTCTTGCCCTTGTCCTTGTCCTTGTCCTTTTCCTTGTCCTTTTCCTTGTCCTTGTCCTTGTCCTTGTCCTTTTCCTTGTCCTTGTCCTTGTCCTTGTCCTTGTCCTTGTCCTTGTCCTTGTCCTTGTCCTTGTCCTTGTCCTTGTCCTTGCCCTTGTCCTTGTCCTTGTGCTTGTCCTTGTCCTTGTCCTTTTCCTTGTCCTTTTCCTTGTCCTTTTCCTTGTCCTTGTACTTGTTCTTGTCCTTTTCCTTGTCCTTTTCCTTGTCCTTTTCCTTGTTCTTGTCCTTTTCCTTGTCCTTTTCCTTGTCCTTTTCCTTGTCCTTTTCCTTGTCCTTTTCCTTGTCCTTTTCCTTTTTCTTTTCCTTGTCCTTGTCCTTGTCCTTGTCCTTGTCCTTGTTCTTGTCCTTGTCCTTGTTCTTGTCCTTGTCCTTGTCCTTGTCCTTGTCTTTGTCCTTGTTCTTGTTCTTGCCCTTGCCCTTGTCCTTGTCCTTGTCCTTGTCCTTTCCCTTGTTCTTGTCCTTGTCCTTGTTCTCTTTCTTATCCTTGTCCGTGTCCGTGCCCTTTTCTTGTCCGTATTCTTGTTCTTGTCCTTGTTCTTGTCCTTGTTCGTTTTCGTTTTTGTTGTAGTTCTTATTCTCGCTTGACGTTCTTTTGACTGATGCTGTTATTGCTGTCGCTGTCGCTGTTGCTGTGTTCACTGATTTACTTATTGTTGTCGTCGTATGTTCACCTTCAGAACTGTCATCAGTTTGTCGTTGATTACAGTTGTTGTTGCATTTTGTTAATGTCGTTATCTCAATTGTTGTGTCTAACTACATGTTGTTGTAGTCGTTCCATCTGTCGTCATGTTTCATGTTCGTCCTTGTTTCTGCTCTCTCTCTCTTTGTGTTTTACGCCACCAAGTTGTTCTCCTTTCCAGCCGTGTGAAGTGCGACGAATAATCAAAAGGTCCAGGAAATTCACATTTGATCTCACCTTACCAAATGAACACACCGAGTACTGCTTCGCTGCTGACAACGAGAATGAAATGTATCGCTGGATGGATGTGCTGAGAAATGCGTCCGCCGACAACAGAAAACTGAAGAAGAAGTGAGTATGTGTGTTTGTTTGTGATAAAACACTTCCCTTCTTCCCCTCCCCTACCTTCCCCTTTTTCCCTTCGTGTGTATAAACAAACCACCGCCTCTTTCCCCTCCCTCGACTTTTTTCTTTCTCTGCCCTTACATCTGTTCTTTTCTTTCTTCTAGAATGAAGACTACTACAACGAAAATCCAAAGGGGGGGGGGGGGGGGGGGGGG
>JAOEHT020151763.1:0-11934 GCA_025448195.2 Parazoanthus atlanticus
CGATCTAGTTCTATATACAGCGCTTCAGTTCTCCATCGAAAAGCTTGATTATTGGACTTCTGGAGAAAAAGTTAGAACAGTTTTGTATTCTGGATACTTTAACATGTCAATAAGTATATTTAAGAACCTGAAAGGTGCGCGTTAAATTACTACAGTTTTGTTTAAATGAGCAGTCTGTACTCTTGGAACTTGTCTTCCCAAGCTTTCCTTGTTTCAGAATTGGAAATTTTGGGATTCGGATTTTTCGCCCTTCCACTTACTGAGTCAGACACTCTTTTGTTTTCTTAAACCAGTTCATGGATTCTATTGTAACTCATACCGTGCAATTCTGATACTTTGCTGCCCGATATGGCATAAAGAATATAAGTTTTATTGCGGTATCTTTCAAGATTACTACTTGAGTCATCTAATAGTGTAGCCTGCACGCGTGTACATGTTAGATTCCAATCTCACATCGTTTGGCTAACTCAACGGCCAAACTTTATTATTTAACGGGTGCTATTTGCAAAATCAATCGGGTATGCGTAGTCTATATAAGAAAATTGAAGAATGGCTGAAAGTCGAAATATCATATATATGAGTACAAATATACGTTATCTGTATGGCTGCTGCAGGTACAGAACTGGTTTATAATTACATTGATTGACATAGCTTTTGCTTTCTCTATAGCGGGGTTTGGGTCGACGTTTCTCGTTCTCAAAATCACTTTTAGTTTGACAATTTAAAATTGTTCCAGCAAAAAAATAAATTAAAAAAATTCAGTGGTAAAAAAATTGCTTCTAATCTCGGTATTTCTTGATTTTATTGATTTGTTTTTCTATTTGAGACATCTGACAACGATTCCCGATTCCAACATTCTTGTTTAGTTTTATCTCTGATATGCCGTTATTATGTAATTTATAGGATGATCATGGCTATATTGTAAATAGTTTTTATTTTGGCGCAGTAAATGGTGTAAAAACATATTTGTTGTGTGTACAAATTTGAAAATAAACGCAAAAAACCTTGAATGGACAAGAACTGTTCATTTTGATGTGACTTGTGGGATCACTTTTCCTATATCGTAGTTGCTTCATTTTTTGTTTGTAATCAACCTCGGGCTAAATCGGCGCTATTAGTGCTCAAATACCCTGCTTAAGAAAAAAAATATTGAAATTTCATACAATTTTATTGAATCAGAGATCAAACCGCGTATCGAGCGGGGGAGAGGGTTAGGGGGGTTTGTGGTCTCTGGTCAGGAAGCTAAGAGAGCAAACACACTTCCTTTTTAATCTTTCCCTCGTATACTGAGGCAAAAATGCATCTGTTTTCCACAGACCAACGGAGCATCAATTTTCCACAGACCAAACGGATGGTCATTCTACAGAAATGCAATTCTAATATTTCAGTAAACTGACCGAAGTTGGCAAGACACCATAAGATTTTATAGTCTGTTTAAGGTTGCTAGCCAGAAACTAGGGAGCTTACGCACTGACACTGACTAGGACGGGAATGTCAACGAAGACGGCTGCTGGAACTTCCCGTTTTCCCTTTTCTTCTTTGTATAATTCATTCGTAACTTTTTAATGTGTGAACATGAAAAATAAGAAATTATTCATACTTTGTTGTTCACGTTCTCTAGAAAACCACAAAATTGACTTTTGACGGTCTGTTCTTTTAAAGAAGACGGTGAAAAGGTGGCCAGCAGCTGGTTGCATTCCCACGTGAAGTCATTGTATTCTGTAATTAAGTCTATTGTTTTGTAACGTTCTCGTTGAAGTTCCCGTCCTAGTTTCGTAAAGTCCCTATTGTGTGTCAGGAAAAACAGGCACAAGAAACCTACCTCGTTGAAACAAGTTGCCGTCAGAACATCGAAATATTTATTTTTGTTTATAATAACATTTATTTAAGAAGCACTTCACCTGTTTGCAGAATCGCTCATCATTTTCAGTTGCATCTTTTGATTTCTTGCCCGTCTGCTGGTGGTGATTCGGCTCGGCTTGTTTTAGGATTGTTAACACCAACATTAGTAACAAGATGACAGCGGCAGTCAGCTGCAGATAGCAGTCACACAGTAAAAGCTGTGTCGTGTCCACAATACACATCGTGTACAGAGAAAAATACTCTTGTCTGGACTGAACTGAACTGAGCGGTTAACTGACTCAGGTCTCAGGAAAGCTAAGAATCTGTATCTTATGAATGTGAGTTGCCATGCCCATGTTTTGGGCCAAAACAAACACAAATTATATAATTCTGAAATTCCCAGCACTGTATCTCAGGCAGCTAATATCACCAGAAATATATATAAACTTTATGTACATAAATGGAATGATGAAAGAAATAACATCCTTAAAGATAAAAAATCGAAACTAGAATCATATTCAGCATCAATAGCCCTTTTCAAGGTCTTTCAAGGTTCCTGAAAAGCAACCAAGCCTTTTGTCTGGCACCGAGGCGGATGTTGCGGAGATGAGCAAACAATAAGCATGCGGAACTCTTTAAGCCCCTCTCTAAAATTGTCAAAAAGGCCGATGTTTTAAGCGTTCCCTTCGTGAGAAACGTAATTCTTAAAGATCTCTGGAATTGTTAAGATATGGCTATTGGCCTTTTTATTCTTATTCTTATTCAGCATTTTTATTATTTGATTTAAGTAATGTTTTGACTAAATTGTATTGTATTAGATTAAGAAAATTGTCTTTGAAAAGCGTCCTTGGGGAAGTCAATAAAGTATGTATGTATTAAATGTTGACCTTGCATGGTTAGAGATATGAAACTGGTTAGCATAATAACAACATTGCTTTGCATGTCAAAGGGTGGGAGGGGTTTGTCTCAATGCCAAGTCGAACTTTCGCGTCGATATAAGAACCGGTAAAAGGTCTTTTGAAAAATACATAGATATTATAAAAGATACCCAAACGCGGAAATTATCAACAAATAAGGATATCTGCACATAACTTCTATTTGAACAAGAACGTTACAGAAATATCCCCAAAGATCATGAACATATATCAAAGCACAACATTGGGGACGAGTTTCATTGCTTGTTCGAGTGCCATGATATTGCCCCTACACAAAGAAGAGCTCTTTCTATAAAAGGTATTTCAAACACTGATCCTAATTTTTCTCTTTTTGATCTAAAGAGCTTATTCTATTATATAATCTAATTGAATAATAAATGCATTATTCAACTTATCAGTAAGTGTATAAGAGACATAATGGAGAATTACACGCTTTTTTTTATAAGAACAACTTTATAAGAACAACGAGGCTCAGATGCTCAGGCTGAGGCTGAAAAAAAGTGAAAATGTTTCTAGTTGAAACCTTACTGGATCTTGTAATTTACGTTCGCAGCGCAGTAAAAACACAAACAGAAGCACCGTTTCTCATTTATTATTATATCTACCATTTCAAACCGCTCATAGAAATAAGAACAATTTAAGAACAAATTGAGGCTGAAATCGCCAAAAAATTAAGAGCAATGAGCCTCGGCAAAAGTTACTGGTTCATAAAAAAAAGCGTGTATTCTGTTTTATCCACAGATACTTACGACAAGGCTTTTACAGCTGTACTTTACAGCTGTACTTTTACACTGTATATGTGACATGTAATCAATTTCAGTAGATACTTGTAATTTTATCCCAAGTTTTGAAATATTGTATTTTTCGCAGTTTTTGTGGCAACTCTGCTTAGAGGCAGGTAGCCACTACGTCATGGGGATGTGAATAAGTAAGTAAACTAGCGGTTACCACAAGTAAGGATAATGCTATTGAGCTATTGGCCGGAAATGTTTCACGAGTCGATCGAACAACATGGCCGACAGACCCATGAAACAACTTTGCCGTCCTCTAGTTAAGGTTAGGGACCGCAGGGTGAAATTTGTAGTATCCCAGATATTTTTGAAAATACTGACTGCAAATGATAGAATATTAAGGTATTAAATAGTTGATCGCCCTTATGAATAGTTCCGCAAGCAAGCAATCTTGCTTCTGACACGCTATAATATAAAGCCAAAGGTAAATTACGCCGGTATCATTCACTTGACTTCAGTTATGAATAGATTGCTTTTTTCTCCAACTTCAACCGAAGGCTTGACGAAAAGAAACCCTCGCCACGAACGTCGTAAAAAACTGATGATTGACGGGGTGGACACCATAGCCAGCAGGGGCAGAGAGTGAACATTTGGTAGAAATACCAAAAAGACGGCAGGGACAGAGAGGCTGGAAAACGGACGGAAAGAATCCATGCCAAAATTTTGAAATTGTACGCTAACACATGCCAGTAGGGCATTGAAAAGGATAATGAGCTGTCTCGCTTCGCTCGACAGCAATAAGTAAGTAACTTTATACAGGGTACTCATGAAATCTACAAAGCTACAAACAAAATGGAATATGTGAATCTTTACACGGGCTAGCAACGAAGTCTAAAGCTACAAACAAAGCTACACGTGATCTTTTGCAGCGTCAATTGGGTTATGTAACAAATTTTGTCCTTTTGCAACGTGACGTTACACGTGTTCTTTGTCCTTTTGCAATATGACGTTTGTTATTTCACATGCACTGGATCGAGGCAATCAAGGAATGTAGTTTCGTTGCTCAACTGGCATGGCACGATAATACTTTGGTCAGGGTCTATGGGGAAGCTTTTTTGATTCACCATGGGAGTAAACACAAATACGAACACAAAAAAAAATATTTTTTACGATTTCTTCAAAGCCGGTCAAAGGATAATAAGCATCGAACAAACAGCAGTGAATGACGTGGCTTGCGTGACTTTCTGGACTTGTGTTGCATGGATGCAAAAACATATATATGTGATATATTTAAGATAATTACTTGCACATAATATCTGAGGGAGATTTGCGTGCCTGTTTTTTTTTATAATCTGCTTACTCAGTTGTTGGACTTACGCTAATGTAAACATAGCAGTTTTAAATGTGTCAAAAATGTCATTATTATTATTGTTATTATTATTAATATTATTATGATTATAACTATAATATTGAAAATAATGAAAACTATTATTATTATTATTATTATCATCATTATCATTATCACTATCACTATCATTATCATTATCAATATCATCATCATCATCATCATCATTATTATTATTATTAATATTATTATTATTATTATTATTATCATCATCATTATTATTATTATTATTATATACTGGATGACATGATACTCAATATATACATACCTTGAAAGCTCGATACATCCACGAATGATCGAAAATGAATCCAAGATCGCTTGCTGGTCATTCTAAGCAATCTAGTTGTAGGTTTATTTCTGTATTTCTGGGTTGCGCTGTATTCACAGAAATACTTTCTCATACATAACCAGAGGTGAGCTTATGAAAGGTGGAAAATTACACAAATTATTACAAATTTTGGACCAAGAATAAAATTTGTAGCAGAGACGTGGTGCAACAAAAATGATGGATATGCTGGTGACCATTTTGATACGTACACCGTATGATTGCACAGAATAAAATTGCTGGTAATTGAGCTGAAATTGCCCTGTTTCACTATGACCACCAAGAACAATTTTGTTAAAAAATCCTATCGTGGCGAATGCAACGGTAAGACGTATTTTGAAAGTGAACTACCAACTCATCCTGCTGCAGATATAGTCCACAAAAACATCGAAAATGTTAGTAAAAAACATCGCTTCATTTAAGTTCCAAAATTGCAGTATGGAGACTTCTGTACAGAGTTTGAAATTGCAAACAAACTGAGACGTTATAGTGAAATAGAACAATTCTTGTGTAGCCATCTTGTTTCGTTACAGATCCAAGTTTAATTTTGATACCGTAAACCACAAAATCCTTCCATAAAAACTTGATTCTTATGGCATTAGAGGAGTAGCTAAAGACTGGTTTGAATCACTATCTTACATTCTACAATCAATCGTTTATATGTCTTGCAGAAAAAGGCTGGCCATTCACCGATTACAATAAACACACAAATCCATATATCAAAACCAAAGTCGAAGATTCTTAAATTTCACGAACTTGTATATTTCAATAACATAATCATTATGTTTGGTTGCTATTCCGGTAATCTGCCAAACACTTTCGATTTATTCTTTATCAAAGTTAACCAAGAGCTTAATTGTAATACTAGACTAGCATCAAAATCTTAATTTTCTCTCTCCAAAATAAGAACTAACTACGGAAAATTCAACATTAGATTCATTGGTGCAAAGGTGTGGAATAGTCAATTGATGAAGACCTGAAGAAACTTAGTAAACCTATGTTTAAGAAGAAACTAAAAAATTGTCTGCTGGAATTGTACCAACAAATCATATTATTTCTGATCCATTACTCGCTACATTGTCTATTATACATAGCTTTTCACTCTGTCATGTGTATAGCTTACTATATTCAAGTTGTTCACGATTCTCACCTTACCTGCCACTATATACAATAACTGATATATCTCCCTTTGTGTTTATCTGTTTTCTATAAATAATGACAATTTACATTTTCCTATTCATTATATTGCATTCTATTCTTCGACGTTACCATAAAACCAAAACGAAAATATACAGCAAACTGTCCGCTAGTCTAGCTTTTTGCTATTACTGTTAGTTGAGCACAAAAACTTCTAATTTTTTGTTTTTAAGATGTATTCAACAATGCTACTAAATATGTTGTTGTTGTTGTTGTTGTTGTTGTTGTATATTGTTGTTGTTAACTCATTTGTAATAATTTATCTGGCTAAAGCTGAAGACCGGGATAAGTTAAAGTTTTACTCACAACTACCACTGATACCATCCATCCTTAGAAGTTTCCAAAACGACCTCAACAACAGAAGACAATGAAAGAACTTAAAAAAATCTGGAATTTTTATTACGTCAAATACAATCCAAGGTATTCCACTTGATATGGCATTTTATCACGTCATTATGACGTCATATGTCAATATCAAACTACAACAATTTGATTGCCCCCTGATTCTCTACTACTCATTTTTGTTATCTTAAATAGTTAAAGAATTAGAGGCCACGTACACTTTCCGCCCCCAAGGCCAAATAGGGCTAATAGTACAGTCAGATTTAATGGTACTTATCATAACACAGGGTCAACAGAGTATTACGCCAGTGAAAGTTGATTTATTTTTTATCGCCAGCTTATCTCAGGAAATCAGTGATACGCGGGCATTATTTGTTATATATTATGCACTGTCTTTTGCCTTTGCACGTCTTGTCACTACGTTAGTTCGGCAAAAGTAGAGTCAATAAGAAAGTCAAAAACAAAGCGCAAATTAAATTTACTCGGACGAAAGAAACGGCATGAATGATGAAAGATTTTCACATAGAGCCTGATCCCCATGCGTGCGCTGACACGAAGCATAGCTAAGCATGAAATCAACTTTCGCTAGCCTTGCTTCAATTAACTTTATTTTTGCTACCATTCGCTTTATGCTTTTTGTTTGTTATTTAGTTATTTCAATTCCTATAAAACACTAAAAGAACCACTTTCTGATAATGGGTTTCAGTCAATGAATGTCACGAACAGAACACTTCTTAAATTTCAAACATTTAGCTCATATCAAGAGTAAATTGACTCAAAAGTAATTTAAGGTTTGGTTCGATCTCCTTTTAATAAAACACAGGTGTATTTGTACTGTATTGAATTCTTTTCAAATATATGGAAAACTATTATACTGAGAAACCCAACTCATTATCTTTTTTTAAATTGGTTGTTTTTATAAAAAGAGACGAGTATTCTTCCTCTACTGACTATTGTACAAACAACGTTCAAAAGCACGCTGTTAAGCAAATTGATTTGTCCTCTGTGAAACATCAGAACCAGAATTCTTAATGTTTTTAAATTTTCTTACAGAACTAATAAAACATAGTCAAGCAAGTAGTTTTTGAACTAAGATCATGTTTTTAATATCTAATTAAATCATATTCTCCACTTTCTACCAGCGACCATGAAGATAAAGAACTCGATCGAACACACTCATTACCGGTAAAGATTTAGATTTGTAATATTAGTTGAAGGTTTGAACCTCATTTCATTTACATAATAACATAATAACCGGATATATTTGCAAAGAAGGACGAATTTGCTAATGGGATTGACAAAGAAGTACAATTTTTAATTCAATATTCAAATTCATCAGGAAACGCAACCTTTTCACTGTTTGTTTCACCAAAAGAAGTTATCTATCCTTTTATCACACGAGAGGAAATTATCTAAAACCCTGCAGTTGTGCTACAATATAAATAATGTGACAAGTATAAATAAACTCGAACACACGCTTCTTATAAGAACAAACTTTGCAGTAGTACTCAAGCTCAAATTTGCTCAAGTTAGAAACAATCTAAGGCTCGTTCTCCGGCTCAGGGTCAGAATCATAAAGTTGTAACAACTTTATCCTGATCGTATAAAAATAAGAGGAGTGGTTTGTCAAAAGCTAAGATCAGCGAGCTTCGAAGAACAGAACTATCTAGTTTTCGGTAAAGAAAGAGAAAAGCGTGTATTAGTTATCTTCTTGAAGGTGATAAGTTGTTGCAAACCCTCCTGAGTGAATCATGCAAGGCGAAGTAATTTTTCTATTTTCTGTTGTGCTGCTAACTGTTTTCACCACAAATGTGGTAACAGGAGAAGAAAAAAGTTTCTCTTACCAAACTGCCACACAAAAAGAACACACTAGCAAAAGTCTTCATCTGCAACGTGGGCCACATCTAGTTAGGTCAATGGAGAACAAAAAAGAAAGCCTTCTTCATCTACATGGTGTGGAAGCTATACTTAAAAGAGATATCCAACAGAGGTCTGACCATGTCAACCAAGATCAAATGCTCCTTAGACTGTTGAAGTCAATAAGACCGAACCTTCGGAGGAACCTCGATATGGAAGACGCTGCACATTCCCGGTGGAAGAGAGATGCAAGGAAACCCCAGGTTGAGTGTTGGGCGAAAGAACTGTCCTGCAGAGGACGTTGTATTCAAGGAACAAACGCTGGACAAACACACGGTACCCTTTTCCAATGTTTTTGTGATGAGAAATGTGATTATTTTCAGGATTGTTGCATGGACCATCAGAAACACTGTGCTAGAAAATATCATAAATATCTTTCAAATAGCACCAGATTGCTACAACAGCTGGATCCTAAGTCGTCTCAAGCCTCAGAAGACATATGGAACTGTGTACACGTCTTTAATACTAGTGTAGCAGCCTCCATTGGCATATGGATGATAAGATCGTGCCAACAAAACTGGACTGAATCGACTGTGCGGATAAAATGTGAGAAGAATACACCAACATCACACAAAAATCTCCGCGATACTATTCCTGTTGTTGCTCGCGACGGAAAAACCTACAAGAATCGCTTCTGTGCTCTATGCAGGGGAGTCCCTCTGACAGCGCTAAGCCCATATCTGCTGAAATTTTTTTGTGATGTGTCTCCACCAAGCCATTACAGTGATGATAGAGCAGCAGAATTTCTTTTCATTTATTGCCAATCGATCTTTATGCCAAATGCAGGTTTTCCTCGCAGATACTGTTACAGCACCACTGTCTCAAGTTGCTCAAAGAAATCTTCGTTAACTCTTCAAAGTAAATGCAATAATAGCGTAACTGGAATAGTTTATAGCAAGTGGCAAAGCAAAAGATACCGAAACATTTACTGTTCAATGTGCGACAATGTCAACTCTTTGCAGTGCAAACCCACAATTCAGTTTCCTTCTATGGTCCCAAATTATCGTTCATCGTTCTCCATTATCATGGATTTTGGTTTTTCTGGAACTCGCGGGACGCAACAGAAAGTGCAAAGACGAACACGAGTTTTGTGTCCGCCTTACAAAAAGATTTATGACCCTTATCTTGAGATATGTAGAGCCACAAAACCCACAGCTCCACGCAAGGCTAGCTTTAACAAGTACCAAGTGTCAACTTGGATACAAAAGACTAAAGTAAAAGGGTGTTTTGGCAGTAATTCTAGTACCAGATTCAACATCTCTTTTTCTAGTTCTCCAACCTTTATGTCCTCAAATCGCAAGAGGAATTATCATTCGTTGGATGACAAAGATGAAATATCTCGCGTTTTGAGTAATTTCTTTTCCTTTAACCGAACCAATTTATTGAAAATTGAAACTATAAGAAACAAAAAATACATCATTTTTGTCTTTGAGTTAGAGTTAAAGTCCTTTAGTGAAAATTTCAGTATTAGAGCCTTGACTGAATTTGTTGATCCAATAACTTTGGTCGCAGATTGCACTGTTTACAGAATCTTCAAATCAACTGCAAGAAGATTATTATGTGTTCATATTGATGAGTTTCTTCCTCACGATTATACCTTCCTAGTTGGCAACAAGTCGGCAGTGTATATAAACAAGACTGGAGAAATGTTTGAAAAAAGGGACTATTATATTAGCGATATCAAAACAGGTAATATTACGGTATGTAGAAATAATAACAAGAACCTGTGTAAAGGAACTTATGTGTCTTTACCTTTAAGCGAGATTAACATGTATTCAAACAAGTCTGTTTATTGGAAGTGTGCTGGACTGCTTTATGATAACACACAATATGAACAGCAAAATGGAACAATATTGGTTTGCAGCAATTTCACCTGCAAAAGCACTGAACCTTTCCAGCAAACCCTAAACGATATGGCAGAAGTAGTAATAACGATCACTGGACTTTCGCTGTCTGTTTTCTCATCGTTTTTAGTTCTTTCGACCTACATGTTGTTCAACGAACTCCGCACGCTGCCAGGATTGAATCTGATGAACTTTACGCTTTCAATCGCTTTGGCGCATGCGTTATTGCTTACTGGCACAGGATTGGCTCATTACAGAAACATCTGCACTGTGGTCTCCCATGGTCTTCATTTCACCTTACTAGCTTCCTTTGTGTGGTCATCAGTTATAGCCATTGACACGTGGAGAGCGTTTTCTGACAAAAAATAGCGCGTTGCTGCAAAGATGGCAAGAAAATCCATAACAGCAAGAGGTTATTTCCCATATTTGTCAATAGGATGGTTAGCCCCTCTCATTTTTGTCTTCATCTGTTCAGTTCTCGACTCAAAACTAATAACTATTTTCAATTACACTGGAAAAAAAGGATGTTGGATAAACAATCAATCAGCAAACCTTTACTTCTTTGGAATACCAGTAGCTCTAATGTTGGTGATAAATATTGTTTTCTTTATACTAACATTAAGCGCTATAAGTACAACTAGGAAAAGATCCCGGGTTGCAGCTATTAAGAGGCAACAGAAAAAACATACCTGTGTATATATCAAGATATCAACCCTTATGGGTTTTAGCTGGATATTAGGATTTTTTTCCGATGTTTCGTGTTATATTAAGTACACCTTTATTA
Source organism: Parazoanthus atlanticus (assembly GCA_025448195.2). Lineage (NCBI taxonomy): Eukaryota > Metazoa > Cnidaria > Anthozoa > Zoantharia > Parazoanthidae > Parazoanthus > Parazoanthus atlanticus. The sequence continues at coordinate 11,323 of JAOEHT020151763.1, forward strand.
TCAGCAGCAGTTTGCAAGGAGTGTACGTCGCCATAGCGTTTGTGTTTACCAAACGCGTATTCAATCTTTACGCCAAGTTACTCAAAATAAAGAATCCAAGTCCTGTAAACAACCCGACTTAATGTTCGCAAACACGCACTGTACATATAGAACTGAACAGTTATGCTGTCCAAGGTAAGAAGACCAACTACCGGCGGAAATGTGACAGGTAACTTCACTATTGTTTGATGCTCGGACGTCATGGCAAGAACATTTGGAACAAAAATAATTTACATAATAATGACAACTGTAATATACGTGAACAAAATAAAGGTTGATACTGATCTGTACTTTAAAAATATTTCAAAGCGAGTAAAAGTTTGATAATAATTACTATGTTCGTTAAGCATTACGAATTCTTGGCTGCTGATGCAGCAGCTAGCCTTATTATTCATCAGAGAACACTTCAAGAGCAAAGGAGGCTGGGGTTTCTTTTTGGTTCTGGTGTCCTATAGTATTTTCGGAGTGGTTGGTAGATTCGTTGGAATTCTTCCCGCTCGTTAACTGAATTCCTGTCTGAATAGTAATATAGTTCTGTTCTAACACATATAGCAGAGTATCCATGCTTTTATA
>JAOEHT020151849.1:0-11934 GCA_025448195.2 Parazoanthus atlanticus
AAACCTCTCACGCCACCAAAATAACCTTTGGTCAACTACTGCCGAGGTTCGATGCATTTTAAAGCAATTTGTCACTTTGTGTTCCGGTCCAGAACACAAATAAAGATGATTTATAACAGGATGGCAGAACGTCCGCGTGTTTTGGCCAGTTGAAAAAACTTAGATTTGTCTCTGAAGAGTCCCTTCTTACGGATCGCCAGTAAGCTTCTGACCATGCGCAGAGCTTTGAAAGAGCCAATTTAAAGAGGTTTTCATAAACTAACAACAAAATCAAGATTCAGTTTCAACTGAGCAAGTGCACGCAGTGTGTGCAGGATAAAATTTTTGAATGCAAGTTATAAAGGAATTGCCAGTTTTTGTTGGTTCGCACTTTTCCTGGCCCACTTAGATTCCAAACTTTCGTGTTTTAATTTCGTGTTTTAAAGTTTTTGCAATAATTAACGATTTTGGTGCGTCTTAATTGACTGTACCGAAAAGATGATGGCTGTACATTTTACCAAAATACCTTGCAAAACTAACACAGCCAGCAGGCACAGAGAAAGCCACATACTTTTGCGATATTCATTCCTGTACAGTAACAACGTTATGTATATTTGGTTTGTAGATTTTATAACTTTTCTGTGCGTTTTTACGAGCATTTTTAGAATTTTCGTGTGCTAAAAATTATGGGTAATGTACCAATCGCCATCTTTTTCGCTACGGTCAGTTCCACCACCGGTTTTTTATGACAGAAATCGCGAATAATTTAGGGCACCCGAAAATAAGTGAGAAAAAGGTACATCAGTGTGGCTATTAATTGAATAGATTCTTTAAAGACTTGACATTAACCGAGAATCTACCTTAATGTTGTAGCTGCGTACTGTCTGATCATTTGAGCCTGTGAACAATTTCTGACCATCTGGGGAAATCTGCAAAACAAAGGCATTTCATTTTCAAGGCTCAACTCTCACAGACAGAGAAGGGAGTAGTGTTGGGTGCTACCTGGTTTTTCAAAGTTTTTAGGTTAATTTTTATCTTGACTGCCAGAGATTAAAATCCAGTTTCGTAATGGATAAGTCAGTCGGAAAACTGATAAATGAAAGTTAACAGATTTTCGTGTTTTCCTCCACCTAGCGCAAATTTAAAGGACTTTTTGGTCGAAGGAAAAGTATGCATGTTTTATAAAGAAAATCAGCGTTCAAACAAATCTTAACTTAAAGTCAGCAGAAGTCATGAAGAAATGCCCTGAATGGCGTCAATCGGGAAATAGGTTAACAAGTTCAGCAGAAAATTAAGTCAAATGTCATCATTACATTTTACATTTTTTGCCAAAGAAGCTTAGCTGTGCAGAAGAAAAATAAAATTTGAAAAAAAGAATGTTCATCTAGTGACACCAAAGTTCGCGCTATCACATTTTTGCGACATGTTTTCTCGCAAAGTCAAACTATTGTGTGCTTTTTCTCATCGCGAAAAACGCGAGGACTAACTGTCGCGAAAATTACGATCAATAAAATATTTTGTTTTCGCGGATTTTTCATATGGTGAAACTCGAGCGGTACGCACCTGTAGACAGTTAACCGCGTGGTGGTGTCCCTGGTATGTCTTCAGACACTCCCCCGTCTACAGTTTCAAATCAGTCACACAGTGAGTTTCTTCACTAAAACCCGGGTCAAACGAGTTGAGTGGCCAGATTTGGATGAGAGTTCTGTTCAACTCTTATGCGCGCAGTTAAACAAGGGTTGACAAGAGGCGCCCAACAAACATGTTCAAAGTTAATAAGAGCACTCGAGAGTCGATGAGAGTGCATGAGAGTTGGCGGTCAAATGAGAGTGAGACTTTGAACTCTCATCAACTCTCATCGACTTTCGTGCTCGTTTGACCCGTCTTAAGAGGACACCATAGCCAATGGCAGCCTAACATTGCAAACAAGATTTTAAATAACACGGCAGCTGAGGCTTAGTTAAACAAAACTCATGATACTTGTTTTTCAGTATAGATAAAATTTTACTTAGGCACGGGAAATTATCAGTAAAATGCACAATAATGATTATTAAGGTACACTGGTTTCACCAGATTTAAGAGATTCTAGAAGGTCATTCTATAGAACGGCATCACTGTATCCATAACTTCTTTTGAGATAGTCTATTCTCGGTCTTACTGACTGGAGTTTGTTTGAATCTCTTAAATTATAGGAAGAAAAATCAAGACTACAAAGAAAAACACGCGGTGTTCATACAAATCCAATAATAGTAATAATAACAACAGCAATAACAATAACAACGACAACGATATATATAATGATAATGATGATAATGATATAATTAAGGTTAGATAGTTTGTGGGTTGTCTTAAAACTAAAGTCAAGTATAATAATAGTTTATACAACAGACCAAACTGGATGGCTATTACAACAATGTATAGTAATTTAAAAATTACAACTTATAATCTAAATTTAAAGCCTCTCTACTACATTTATACGTGTTTAAGTAATAAAATCCGAAATTTTTTGCAGTGACAAATTGAATTTTCAAGGACTCGTTCTGCAAAGACACAAATTCATGCCACCCTCCAACAGCTATCCAAGGCCGTGCACATATCATGAATTCACGAAAGCGCATTTATTTTTAGCTTCAGTGTTTTGTCTACAGAACCCTTCTTAAAAATTCAAGGACGTTTCAACAAAATTCAAGGACAGGCTTTAGATGGAAAAAAATCTGCACATTTTCAACGAACTTTTCAAACGTGTATGCATGGGAACTTCGTTCTCTGAACTATTTTGCCTGATTTAACCACCTTGTTTTAGCATCAAGAACAATTTTTAAAGGTCTTATCTGTTTATTCCCTCCAGTTCAAACACGTCTGCTCCCAAACTGACTCCGTAACCTTACCTGGATGTCAAATGCTCGCGTTGTCTTATCTGCCGAGCACGTGTATAAATGTCCCTCACAGACCTTCAATAGAGCAAATGCGCGCATGTTACATGTAATGTAAAAGACGTCACAACAAATCCTCGCAGAAAACTAAATAAAAAGAGGACAGACACTCGTACTGATGCACCAACAAAACAAAACAAAACAACAAACCCAAAATATTGCATTGCAGGGCATTATATTCCATCTCTTTATTCCCAAACGTGCAACAAAATTGTCACTGAGAACAGAACTACTTGTACTATCGTAAAGAGATTTTGACGTTTTTAAGGAATAACAGTTTTGATGGAAAGAGATGGATATGTTTCTTGCCTACAGGTTGATTGGGCAAAATGCTTTTAAACCAACAAAAATGACATATTCTTGTTTTATCCTTTCCACATAGTTATCAATGAATCAGTTTGTTGAACAAGCATGACATACTTTACTTGGCGACAGCAAACATAGCACCATGTGATAGTGAGAAAATATGGTTACATGATGGGAACATACATTACAAAACGAGACAATCATGCGTATGGTTGCGTGACAGCAGCACGCTACAGAGTACTTGATAGTAACAAATTCGATTACGTGATGGGAAAACGTATCGCTATGCGAGAGTTAGTAACGCACATCGCTGCGTGATGGTACAGACACCGATACCTTTACATAATAGGAACACAGTAAAATGCGTGACAATAACATATCATTGCAATTACCATCAAAGAATTCGCGTGACAGCAACATTGTGACGTGACCAACCTGAATTGCACAAACAGGAGACGTGTGGCCCTCGAACTTGACAGCAAACGTTGTGCTCTGGGATTTGGAAGCTTTGGGAGTAAACACAGAGTACTTGATCAATTGTTCTTAGCAGTGTGTGGATTGTCACTCTTACTGCCTTTATACATCTATACTTGCTGATTTGTCAAAACTTCAATGACCGTTTCAGTATGCTCGAGGCGTTAAATGGGGAAAGTCACAGCAAGGCGCCTGATTGTAACGAGAGACTGATTTCTTCAATAAAGATACAGATATGTGAAAAAATTGTAAACAAAAAAGCCACTAGAGCAACAAAACTGATTGTAGACTTACAGTGCTATTTTCAAGCACTTTCAAGGACCAAAGTCTAAATTCAAGGGTTTTCAAGAATTCAACATTGCTAGTTGCGTTCCATTTAACAGCCGGCCAAACCCCACAAATGAAACGGGTCCATAAATTCTGTGAAGTTTTAAACTGAACACTTTGTACCTGCACTCTTGCCGAGAATGTGTTTTCTGAACGAGTCGACAGTCGATGAAGGTATCCGGAGATGCTTAGGAATGCCAGTTTTGTCTGTGGTGGTGTCCGCCGTAGGGCAGGAGGGCTGTGGGAGGAAAGAGTATCTCAATTAATAAGACACTAAACCTGATAACAATTCATGTCCTATAACATACCTCAGTAACAAAAGATATGGACCTCCTACCAACTATAAACAACGCTTCGTGATAGAGAAAAAGAGAGGTAACATAATTTGGGGCGTATAGAGAGGTGTGCCAAACGTAGCAATGTTTGTTTGTTGTTTGTTTGTGTGTTTATATATTGTCGAGGTTTTGTATACCGAATTCAATTTTTAGGTTCTGAAATCTTATAACAACCAATATCACTATCTGTCACTTACACTCATTTTTTTTCGCACGATCCCTGTCTGGAATTATCTAACCAGGAAACGCTTCCGGATTACAGCAATTCCAGGCTCTGCTACGGGACTAGTTCTCAATGCGTTATTAAGGGTAATTTAATGAATATTATATTTTATTTTTCATCAACTTGTTTTGTTCTCATAAACGTATATGTATATCAACTTGGTCGTTTATATTTATTTCTATTTGTACATTAATTTACTGACCACCATTGCCGGGATTAGTCTATACTTTAAGGCAATTATTCATGATTAAAGATTAAAAAATACAGATACTTCATGGTACATACCACATCGTGTGTCGGGATTTCATCAATCAATGAGCTCGGCCCCGCTTCATTTGATTTATCCACCTCAGCTGGACGCGTAGACTCTGTAGCTGTACTCGAGTTCGCTTTCTGTTGTTCTCTGTGAGACAGCTTACGTGACTTCCTGCTAATTTCCTCCAGTTTTTCCTTTTCAAGTCCCTTAGTTGAACGGCTCTGACCGCTATGATTTCTCCTGTCGTTGCCTTGCCTCTCGCGTTTCCTTTTCTTCTCTTTAAGAGACCCTTTCTTGCCCACGTTAAACAAACTGGACTTCTTCAGCTCCTTTGTCGTTTTACGGTGAAACTCTCCAGTAGAACTTGTTGAGCTTCGTGGCGAGCGCCTAAGTAATCCCGCTGCATTATCATCGCCTGCTCTACCTTTCTTCTGTCGGTCACAATGTTTCTGTCTCTTTACCTCCACATGTGGGTTGTTTCTGGAATTTCTCGGCTCTAGGGCAACGGATTGACTTCCCGATCCCTTTACATCAGTCTCTCTCGTCATGTCTTCAGCATTTTGTCTCCACTGCTTCATCTTTTCCTTCACCGATTGCAGTTTTTGCTTGGACTGTGCAATAGTGTTCGACACTTTGACATCAGAAAAACTGCGTTTCCTCCCTTTTCCAGTTTGAAGTGGCAACTTTCCAGGAAAGTGGAGCTGGTTCATCTTTCTTAGAGCATCGACTCGGTGTTGCTCTTTTCGTATCCTTCTTCCATTTTGTTCATCAGCATTTCCGCCTTCTGTTAAATTACTTTCAACACTGTTTAACTGAAGAGACTCATTTGCTTCCATTGCGACAGATGTCCTTCTCGTTTCTTGCGCATCAAAACTTTGATCTTGAGTTGAAGGCCGAAGCTCGGCTGAGACAGACTCCAACCATCTCTTCTGTTCTTGATTCACAGACGAAACCATTTTATTGGAGTTGAGGTCGGGCGGGCATCTGCTAGTCAACTGTTGAAAGGCATTATTCCTGGGTGAAAGCCCTGATTCCACACTTTCCTTTGTAGCAGCTTCCGCCATAAAGTTCGAACAATGTCTTTCATCAAGGGACATGCTTCTTCTCTTCTTCACTCTTTCTGCTAGCGAAACATAGGCATTTTTGGGAGTTGAATCACAGTTTACGACAACTGAACAAGTTGTATTCCTGCTCGTACTTGAACCAGTCAAGCTACTCTGGGTAGTAGTTTCCCCAAACTCACTCTTTATCCTCACTTTATCACAATTGCCAGGAACATTACCTGCAGTTGTCGTTGGTGCCAAACCTTGCTTCGAAATCGTGCCTTCGATCGTTTTGTGGGACTTAGCTGAATCTTTTACCGGTGAAACAAGAACGTTTTCAGGTGGAGAATCATCACCAATGCTCTGCAGTTTGTTTGCCTCAGACGTCCTACCACTTGAACTACCTTGCAAATCTGGTGCTATAGTTACAGAGCAACTTACTCTCGACTTTGAACTTAAACTATTTTTCTGTGGTGCAGGAGAAGAAACCCTTGCAGAACTTCCATCTATTCCAGAAGTTCCTTCTTTGTGAAGTTTATCGTGTGCCGCAGTTGATGATTCTTCATGAGGGTTTTCTTGAGAATGGAACTCGGATTCATCGAGCGCACTTCTGTGCGAAGTGACCACGTGTTTGTCACCGACACAAGATTCGTCACTTCCGTGCACGGGTGATCGTTGTTCACATACGGCCAGCTGTAAGATCTGAAGCCGAGCCGAGCGTAACTGGCTCATTCTGGAAGCAATTCGGTTTTCTTCTGAATGCAGATTGTCAAGTTCTGTACATAGTTTCTGTATGTGTGACCGGACTAGCTTCAATCGTGACTGAACAGAATTTAACGCTTGCAGTTGCTCTTGTTCATCTCTTTCAAGTTTTAACAGTCCATCAACATTTACCCCTGGTGCATAACTCAGTGTTTTGCTCTCTGCGTGCAACCTTTCAGTATCTCGGATTCTCTTACTCGGACCAAGATCAGTAATATCTCCACATGTTTCGTCATCATCCCCCACAGGTCTTTTTTGTCTCATTGGTGAGCCTTGCGAACCCGCTGTTGAGATCCCTGCCAGCTTCTGTTCAACATCTTGTCGTACTCTAACGTAGGGCTTGGTGTTCAAATCCATCAGCTCAGTTGGATGATCTCCTGAACGTAGAGAAAAGTCCGATTCCGATCTGATTGAAGACCTACTAATGCTGTCACGATAGCTGTCACTAACAGCGCGTGACGTAGATGGAGCATTAGCTTCTGGATTTGTCACGCCTTCAAAAGACCTGTCTAGGCTGTCACGACACAAAGCAACAGTAGCATGTGAAAGTGAATGACTAACAGACCTCGGCCTTGTATCACCCTCAAGTGCAGCATCAGTTAAGGATCTGCTAAGGTGAACAGGATTGCCATGATCATTGTGTGACGCAGAAGAGCCTGGTGGCGTTATAGTCCTGTAGAGACTTCCCAGCTGGCTTCGGGTTGAGGATCTGGAACTGCTGTCATGATAGGTTCGTGTACCACTCGCTGAAGTGGACAACACTGGTGCGAGGTAGGAAGATACCTTGGCAGTCTTGTCACGAGAACTCTCCTTCAAGGACTTGCTTTTATTGTCAGAAAGGCTTCCAATCTCAATGCGTGACATTAAGCTCGTTGCTGGAAAATATCGAGATATCGTAGAATGTTTTGCAAGTTCAGCTGCTTCAGAAGTACTGTTTACGAGGGCGTCTTTAGAATCTTTTGAAGTCGAACTCACAGATGCAGGGAGATAGGACGTCGAACTCAAGTCCATAAGTGGGAGCCTTCCCTGCATTACTGTCCGTGACAGATCTGACAAACCAGTACTAACTCCTTGAACGGCTGCACTTCTTGCATCCGAAGTACTACCTAATGCAAGCTCAGCGCTTGCAACAGTTAATTTGCTTCTCGAAATGGCAGCCGATGTGTTACAAGATTCTCTTGTATATCCATGGCGGCTTTCTGATGTTGTTTTTGGAGAGATATTTTGGAAATTCTGCACTCCTGTTACGAAGTCCACTTGCTCAAACTGCATTGTAGATCGAGAATCAAGACTTACACTTCGTCTAGAGCGGACGGCTCTCGCAATTCTTGCTACCTGTGAGTGATCTGTAGATGGTTGCACCTGTTGTGCTTGATTCTCGATTTGTGGGAGGTCGTAAGCTTGGGTGTGAGACTGGATTTTGTTTCCTTCTACGAACCTGCTCCTTGATTTGCTAACATTTGGAGCTACCGTGACAGGAACAGTAACGCTTTCTCCAACACCTCCTCCTTTCTTTGATCCATAACGCAAAGCCAGAGCCCGTCGTACCGCGGGTGGAAGATTTGTCATGCTAAGGTCAAGGGCAACATTTGCAAGCGTTCCTTTGGGGGACCCCCCTGAAGATTTTGGAAACCTAAGTGAGCCAGGAACCTCTGTCCTTGGGGGTGTTTGTGTTTCATTCGATGGTGAGGTTCTACTAGGGAAATCATGGTTGTTTGTGGTATTGCTCAGTAGAGAACTTGATGCTGACATTGCAAGTCTGGGTTCCTGTGCAATGCCTGAGCCAGAATATGGAACAGCAACCGGACTCACAGACGAACGACCAAGAGAGCTAACAGAAGATGATGATTTTCTTTCAGGAGTTAAAACTCTTGGCGGTGATGTCCCAAAACGAATGACCGATGATGTATTCCCCATTATCTCATATCTACCTTGTCCCAAAGGCATTTTACCAACATCAGGTTGTAACTGATGTGGGCGCCCTATGAGACCAGTACTGTTGTTCAGATCAATCATCCCTACAGCTGATGCATGAACAGGTTCATCACGTTTTTCTTGTTTCACATTTAGGTCTAATCTGCTTGGTGAGACCACTGTTGAACTAATCGGTGGCATCATAGGTGAGCTGTCAACAGCCGCATTCCAAGAGGAACGACGACCTCTTTGGAAAACAGAAAGGCGTGCATGGCTCTCGCCTAGAGCAGACAGAGTCTTCCCAACTGCTGGTACACTGACATCAAAACGATCCTCCTCCCTGACCCCCGTACTTGCACGTCTTGGCCTTAACTGGGTGGCCACAAAACGCTTGGGCAGAGAGTTCCCAAGGTCAATTTCTCTAGAAGCTTGACTAACCTTCTGAGATTTTGGTGACGTCTCATTCAAATCAATTTCACCAGCTTGATTCGATTTCCGCTCTCTTCCTCCTTTCCAATCCTCTTCATGAGTTCTACTTTTACGACTGCTCTCTAAAGTCGCTGCATTATCTGTTCTAGCCTTTCCAGCTGTGTGACTGTCTTTCACATTTGATGTATCGCCTTTACCTGCTGTTGATAAAGTCATGGTGGCAAACCTGAACTTAGGACGCACAGGTTCTTGCTGAGACCTCCCCGGTAGCAGTGAAGAGGTCATAGAAGAGAGACAAATGGTAGGGGCCACTGGCGTAGTTATACCTGAACTAGATGGAACGTAAAATCTTTTTGATTCCACAGTAGCCCCAGCTGGGCGTCCCAGCCCATCTCTGGAGAAGGGCACAGTATTTGTGGATCCGCTTAATGCTTTTCCGTTTTTCCTTTCTTCTTCGCTTAGCCACCAGTGGTAGTTGCAGTACGCTCTGGAGTAAAACAAGATAAGAAAGAAGGTTACCATTTCGAATACTGAATAAAATGAAATATCGTGTACCAAAGGATCGTTGTCTGAACTAGGGACAGTTAGGTTCTCGTTATTTCTTTATGTACGATAACTTTGAGTTGAGTAAAACATTCAGCACACACACACACCAACTAAAAATGGAGAAAACAGTTATTGGGTAGAAACTCCCGTATCAGTCTGGCCAGAGTAACTAGAACAGAAAGCTAAACCAGCTTGAACTAAGTAACTAATATATCCTAGTGTGAGCGAGGTTTTCGTATCCTATCTAGACTACTATCCTATTGTATCCTAGTGCGTGTGAGGTTTTTGTATCCTATCTAGGCTACCATCCTATTATATCCTAGCGTGTGCAAGGATTTTGTATCCTATCTAGGCTACTATCCTATTGTATCCTAGTGTGTGCGAGGTTCTTGTATCCTATCTAGGCTACCATCCTATTATATCCTAGCGTGTGCGAGGATTTTGTATCCTATCTAGGCTACTATCCTATTGTATCCTAGTGCGTGCGAGGTTTTTGTATCCTATCTAGGCTACCATCCTATTATATCCTAGCGTGTGCGAGGTTTTTGTATCCCATCTTGGCTACTATCCTATTGTATCCTAGTGTGTGCGAGGTTTTCGTATCCTATCTAGACTACCATCCTATTATGTCCTAGTGTGTTCGAAGTTTTCGTATCCTATCTAGACTACCACCCTATTATGTCCTAGTGTGTGCGAGGTTTTCGTATCCTATTTAGACTACTATCTTACTGTATCCTAGTGTGTGCGAGGTTAAGGCGTTAAGTAAGATCTCTGACTGTCAACCACGAGGTTCCGGGTTCAAGCTCCGGCCTGATCGAGGGTTGAACTTTGTGCGACCTTCTTTCGCCACACCATCCGTGGACAAGGACGTTAAGCCGCTGGTGTAATCTCTTGAAGTTCTATAAGGGGACTTAAAAGAATAGGGTAATCCCGGTGTTGTGGCCTGCATCAATACTGTGAGGGACAGCCAAAGGTGCCGGGCATATGATTGTCAAGCGCTTCGAGACATTACGTAAGTAAAGCGCTATCTAAGGTGGTGTTTACATGATTCCGGAATGAATTTCATTCCGGTACAACACACATATTTAACTCCACGTTTACATAGACGTTCTCAATCTGGAATGAAAGTGCGGTAAAAACATCGGCGGATCGAAAATATGAGTCAACTGATCAGCCCAACCAATCCACTCGCCTAGTTCCGTACCGGAATGAGCTCGTACCTCCTTCACATGATACTTGTGGAACGTGCGGCCAGATGTTGTTCCGGAACGAACACTTCGATCCGGTGCGACAATCGGGATAAACTCGTACCGAAATGAGATTTTAGAAGTTATCATGTAAACAAACATTGAGACTCAGTAAGGAACCGGAATGAAACTCGATCCGGTATCATGTCAACACCGCCTAAGAAACGCAATATATTTTTCGTATTTGTTTTGTTGCTACTTACTTGTTCCACGTGACTGCGTCACAACGAACTCCATCGGCACGTACAAAGATGCACTGCGGTCGCGATGGACTGATAGAAGGCGTGGTCAAGGCCACGTGAACACTCGCCATGGGAAGGCTGCTATGACTTGCAATGCTGCTTACCAGTGGACGAGGTCCTTCTGAGGAACCAAACAACAACAGAAACCAAGTTTAAGAACTATTTGAAAGATAAAGGTACATTCAAGTTGAAGGTATCAAAACTTTAGATCCTGTAAATCCTTGCAAAATCTGCATATTCCAGTAGATCTGGCAACATAATATTACATAACGACTTATTTGCTACTCATATCATTGTGCTTGGTTTTCACGAGCATCCTAGTGCATGCGCAAACGCACGATTATTCATCGAGAAAAACGAGTTTGACGAAAGCATACTTCAATTGTACTGACAAGGTAATCTAGCTAAAACGTTGGAACTACATTTACCTTACAGCCAATAGGGTAAAGTGAATGATTAAAAAAATATATATATAACTCTCAGGTACTATAAAAATTACATACAAATAACATCAAATCTCATCTTAAAAGGAAATAGTGTACGGTCTGGAAAAAGTCGATGCACTTAAATACAGTTCTTAAGACATGGATAATCATTTTTATCATTCTAATTCTTATTATTATATCATCTTATTGTTATTGTTATTGTTACTATATTATTAATATTATCATTATTATTAGTAGTAGTAGTAGTAGCAGCAGCAGTAGTAATAGTAGTAGTAGTAGTAGTAGTAGTAGTAGTGGTGGTGGTGGTGGTGGTAGTTGTTGCAGCAGTAGTAATAGTAGTAGTAGTAATAGTAGTAGTAGTGGTGGTGGTGGTAGTTGTTGTTGCAGCAATAGTCGTAGTAGTAGTAGTAATAGTAGTAGTAGTAGTAGTAGTAGTAGTAGTAGTAGTAGTAGTAGTAGTAGTAGTAGTAGT
>JAOEHT020151956.1:0-11933 GCA_025448195.2 Parazoanthus atlanticus
CTTAATTTGTTCTTATTTTTCAGGCGATTTGAGCCTCACTGTTCTTATTAAGTTTGTTCTTAATAAAAAAAAAAGTGCAGTCGGTAAATCGAAATTGTGATCCGCCTTTCCTGAATATGTTGATAATGCAATGAACCTCCTCAAAACTTCGTCAGAGATTTGGAGTCAGCTAACAGTTTGTCTAGTAGGCCGATAGTTAAATTAACGTGACTAAATAGGCATCTCATTTCCATGAAACTAATTTCAAACTGTGAACAAACATTGTAAGGAATATGAATGTTGGACCGGTATAGCTATCGGGATAATTCCAGTCCGGAATAACGTTGAATAACCCGTTACCGGAATGGATTTTAATAAATATCGGAACTGGATGAAGCCACATTGAAATGCAATTCAATCCAGCTTCAATTTCATGTAAACTTAACACCGGCCTAAAAGCGACTAATGTTGACTGATTATTATCTGAACAGCAAAGGTGCACTTAGCTTGCCTCTCTAAAGTACAGGAAGTGCACAATAAATGGAACCGTGAGAAAATCCAAGAACTAATTCTAACACTCGAACCTAAATTATTTACTCTTTGAACGTCCTGTGGAAATTTTAACCTTGTTTATGTACAAATGCTTTTGAATTTGTAGATATAGAATTAAAGGCAATTAGTAGGCAAGTTTAGAAAGTTGCACAACACACAATATTTCTAAGTTATCAACTTTTAAGAAATACTTACGTTACTTGCAAATGTTCGGACAATCCATTTCGGACGTTTTAACATTTAAGAATTTCAGACGCTTTTTCTTTCATTTCGGACAATATTTCATTCAAAAATTGGACACCTTGTAAAGCATGCATGAGTTGAGTTAACGCCTGTAAAAAAGGAATTCGAGTGTTTTAACAAGGAATTCGAATGTTTTAAAAAGGAATTCAGGTGTTTTAATTTCGAGTGTTTGGCCGTTTAAGGGTTAAAACCCTTAAACGGCCAAGGGGGGTGCGGGGGGAGGGGGGTCAAAATGACCCCCCAAAGGATTTTCCGACCTAAAATCTGAAGCCTTTTGAAGCAATCAAAATGAAACTTGCAGTATCTGCAGTCCAATTATGAAGGCATCTTTAGAATTTAATTGGGTGACGTCATCACTTATAACTTATGCACAATTAATTATGCAAATTAAAGTTTGAATCAGAAAACGGATTTCTTTTGACAAAATTTGTTTCAATTTCTTCGTTTTGTTTTAATCTTCATTATTAGCAACAGTTCTTAATTAAAACTGATTATTGTTATGGAAAGTAATTAGCTAACCCAAAGCTGCCTAAATTCCAAAGCTCGATCTTTTTTGTACAACCCTATGGCAAATCATGCCCCCCCCCCCCCCCCCCCTTTGGCTGATTTATTAGTAAAAATAGCTTGGCCGTTTAAGGGTTAAGCAGGGAGGAAAGGTACTCCTCAGACATTTGAGCGGGGGTGTGCGGCGCGCTTCGTGGAACCCTTACTCGTTTTCAGACCAAATTATGCAGTCTACAAGGTCGTAAATAAATCCATTGACCACTCCTCCGTGTATTCATACACGGAGGAGTACTCTCTATTGTTGGCTATACGGGCTGCCTCTTTTGTTGAAGAGAAGCATAAATTGGCAAAAAAGGTATATGAAAGGGTAATGAGTTGAGCCTCCGGGCGGAGCCTTCCCCCGTATAAAGCTTAATTGAGTACTCCCCCTAGGCCCTGTCCTACATTAGTAATACCAGCATGCCACATGTACCTGATATCAAAACCGCATGATTTAACAAAAGAACTTTTTGGGTATTTCAGCCACAAATTATTCTTAAAATGTTCTTATTTCTATACTCTATAGTTAATAACATTGCTGTAGGTTAAAAAAAAATAAAATGAACATAACTGTGCTCCAAGGGTGTTAGCCTTTCAACGAGATTCAAATGAAAATAAATTTAGTGCGGAGAATGTTGTGAAAACAATAAAGCGTGTTTTGTTACCGGCTGGGATTGAGTGACGAATTTCAATATTTCGTCTTGAAACATTGTTATGTCTCCGAGTCTTCCCGGCCTCAGGTTGTTATTAAATTAATAATAATAATAATAATAATTATAACAAGAAATGTTAAAGAATCATAGGACAAAATTTATCAAAAAATTATCACTTTTGCAAATTTTAAAAACGGTCCAATATATTATCTTTCAAACATCGAAAATTCCAAGCTAATATCTTTTTGAGATTTCGAGATGTAACGCTGAAAGTATTTTTATTCTTTCAATGCGAGGCGCAAGATCATTGACAGAACCTGCAAGTTGCTGTACAAAAGTTCAATATTTACAAGCGACGTCACATACGACCTTCATTGCGTGCCACGAAACGTATTTTAAAACATTTAAAATCTACAAAGATATACATTTACAATCGGACGAGAATTTCCACTCCCCATTTCATGAAAGCTAGGTATCGCCGCAATGTTTTTGCCGCTCAAACAATCAGCCAAAAAGAAGATATTTTAATTCCATTTGATAAGCTTTAAAAATGCGAAGATCACGAAACAGTTTGCCGGCAACGATCAAGGTTCCTATATGGACTGACGACGGCGAGGCTGTTTATATTGACCTTTACTTGCCATTTGTTGATGGAGTCATCTGAAAGGAGTGTATTTGTGACTTGGACTGACTACTATAACGCATTTGACGGTACTTCTATGCCGGAACATGCAACACAACATCGCGCAACTGGTGCGCAACTTGTCGATTTGCTCATTCATTGTCAGTGGTTTCCCACTCGAAACCGTCCACTTCGCGACGCATGCGCGTCCTCTTCTGTTTTTTTCTGTCACTTAGAATCCTTAATCATACTCTGGAATATTTCTTTCAAAATTGCTGAACGAATTCATTTTCTTTCTTTTGCATAAATTATGATTATGCAAGATTTGACAGAAACGTACGCCGGATATCTTGACACCTTTAAGCTAACACAGAGGGAAAACAAGAGTCGCGTTTATTCGAGACATTTTGAAGCATATTTACCAACTTCAAGAAGTCTATTCTCCCTGGATATTCTACCGATTTCGGGAAAGATTGAACAACCACTTGATATCCCGCTCACTTGCAAAATTGTGTCTCATATTTTTTTTATTCGTTCTAGTTTTATAGATATGACCAACTTTGTATAGAAAGCAGCAAGAACTGAAGTGAAAATGTTACTTCAAAATTAATAAAATAACTTAAATTTTGCCGTTCAACATCTGAGATCGAATACTCGACAAATTAAATATGTGTACTAGAATATAGGCGCGGGAGAATAAACTAGAGTGGAAAAATGTGTCATTTTGGATATCCAAATTCTTGCTAAAATTTGCAAAACTTAATAACAGATTCCAAATCTACGTTTCTTAACTTTTCAGATGACATCTACTTTAATGAAGATTGGCTGAATATCTTACGAGTGAAGCACCTCTATTCTGTCCCTTCAGTCCTCAAATAATTATAATAAATAATGATTACCAACTTCATTTAAAGAAGACAACATGTGACAGATATAACCTGTGACCCTCTTAAAACTTCTATCTAACAATTTATGATAACATTTTAAAATTACTGAAAGAAGTATCGAAATATTCAAAATAAACTTGAAATTAGGAAATGGCAAAAATTTCACAGAATGTATGAACGATTAACTAAGATAGCTGAAAATGCGTTCGATCCTTGTAGTTAGTTAACATTTGATTAAAAAATACATTTCGAAACTAATTAGAGACTTGGCCTTCTTAAAATGGTCCCTTCCGTTTCACAAGTAAAATTTCATTCCGTTAGCCCTTGGTTGTCAGGTTGCCTGCCCCTGTGGTTGCGTGGGAGCTACATAATTCGGTTATAACAGCTAAATACAAACAAAAACGATATCTTGCATTAACATGGAAATTCATATGTAAAGTTGCTGTGGTGTAACTACCTCTATTAACAACAGCTGGCAAAAAATATGTTCATGAATATTTAGTACCTGTTATCCCGTTAAAACTCGACTTTTGGGATAAAGACGGAAAACCTACAGATCGAAATTCAGCACTGATAGTGCTTCTTGATGACACCGATACAGCAAAAACTCAACACCAAAGGCGAGTTGCAAAACAGTTCTATAACCATATAAACTCCCGTTTTAGCCATATATCGTAAACATGAACAAACGTGTTCTCTTAACATACAAAATGACACTCATTAGATTACAGATTTCAACAAGAATCCTTTTTAACCCAGAATATTTCTTGGAACATCAACAAAGTTTTTAAGCTTCACCTGTTTAAAACTGGTATACAGAGAAAGCGCGTACAAAAATTAAATTTATAAAAACATTGCTAATCATAAAATCTTGTAGTGATACTCACTAGGATACCTCTCTGTTTCAATTACTGATTAAATATTCAGGCTTTGATAATGTGAAGACTACGGATTAATTTGACTTATCATTTGTTCGATAAAAACGAAAAACCGTTAAGCCGGGCAATGAATCGTATGTGTTAAGATTGAAATCGAATCAGTTATAAAATAAAAGGGTGCGTAAGAAAGAAAGAAAGAAACTAGAGCCAATGGCACAAGACTGAAAGACACAATCTTTAACATGCTTAGCAAAGTACTTTGTGTAATGTCGTTTTTAAGTAGGAGATCGTTCTTTAAATGCTAACCTGAACTGAAATTACGCAGAGCGATGCTTGATCAGTTCTACCCTGTTTTAGAGTTACGAATGATTAGCGTTACTAAAGATATTTGACGATTACTTGTTAGTTAATTGTGTACTGTAAGCTGCGCGTAACAGTGAAAGAAAATCGGGTAGCTGTCACTTGAAGCGCCACTTAACTCGAATTGCAGGAACTAAAGTTTTAGCCTAACCATTACAAGTAAACTAATGATTGAACCAAACCATAGCTGAACCAAACCATACTACAAATACTACGCTGGTTACTTTGTAAAACATAAGTTGTCTTTTGAAAATATAACTACCTCAAAAATTGAATGGTAACTTATATGTAAATTTTGATTCTATTCAAAATGCGTTGTAACTTTATACCTCAATCGATATATTTATTTCCTTGCAAAATCGGCAGGTTGCAAATACTAAACAGATCAATTATACCAAACACAAGGTTGGCCTAACACAAGTCAGTGTGGGGACAACTAATGCCATCCGCTGCTGAAACAATTAAATGTCGACTATTACCAATGGTCAAGGACTTTCAAACGATTCTGTGAAAACTTTAGAAACAATAGCTTTGAAAACAATAGCTTGAATATCAATAATTTCTGTAATGGGCTTTTGAAACCTTTTCTCGTGCACTTTTTAAACTTACTCGACTTGTTTGCACGTCAAAAGAAATGGGCTCGGACAGAAACAAATCTGTGTCTTGCCCCTTGCCCTATGTGAGCCTGCAATCCAAGGGATTCTTGGGTATCACAATTATTATTATGCCAATCATTCTTGGATCTCGGATTCCAAATTTAAGTGAATCCTGGATTCCATCTCAGCATTTTTCAAATTCTGTTATTATAAGCACTGCAGGATTAGCGATTCCGTTTTTGTTACTATAACTTCACCACTAGTGAGGATAGAGATTTCCAAAGATTTTCCAAAAATTCACAATTCGTTAAGAGCTTTCTGAAGACTTTTTTGACTATTTCTAAATATTTCCGAAAATGTCCGATAATGTTTTTGAAATTTGTTTTTTGTCAAATCTTGATAAAAAGAAAATGATGCTGCGGCTGAGGATATATAAGAATTTTATTTTCTCGTGTTAAAAACCAATATTATTTTACCACTCGAAAATAAATTTCACACCTTCACACCATATTTATTTACATCATAATTTATTGATTTATGACTTCATGATTTTTGACATCATGTTTACTTTTGGTAAGGAGCCGAACGAAAAAGTAACGAAAGTATTAGAAACCAGGACTGACCTGGAGAAAGGATCTTTACATGTCCGTTGTTTCGAGACTGGAACCAGCTCGGTAGAACCCGAAATAATTCATCTCTTGTGAATTTGTCTAAAGGCGATGTTACACGAGGCAATTTTTCGTGCAACTTGTTGCAGAAGGGGTGTTACACGGCGCAATGGTTTAGGACTGCAACTTGAAAAAATAGCTGCAATCTTTGCGAAATATAGAACCGAATTCTACTTTAGCTGCAACTTGTCTTGCAACGATTTTGACCATTGCAGGGGGTGTTACATGCTGCAATGGCTCGTGCAACTTGTCTCGCAATGGCATTGCGAGACAAGTTTCACACTATGAAAAAATTGCCTTGTGTAACAGTTCGTTTAAATTGTATCTGTCTGTGCCAAATCTTGACTAATCGTCCATCACGTTTCGTGACAGTCACGTACCATTTATATATTAAACGTTAAACTTCTTAATTTTAGGCAAGTCAAGTTTAGTTGATGCAAAAATACTGAACAGGCGGATAAGAAAACTGAGTTAGTCAGTTCGTGGCAAAAATAGTCCATAGATGCCTGTGGTATTTTTTCAGAACGGTTTGGATAGAGTGATGTTTATTATCAAGAAATTAAACTAAACCCAATTTCTATTTCTGTTCCACTCGATAACCGAGCGGCCCGACTTTCTTACAAATGAATGTGTAAACGAGCAGGCCTGCATATGTGTCCCTAAGTAACATTGAAATTTCAGTTTAGACGATTCTGAAGTAAATGTTTCTGTTATCAAATATTGTATCAGATTAATATTAGTTAAACTATTGGATTAAGATATATTGTTATACTTCAGAACTCGTTTTAAATAACACTAATGTGTATAACAGTTTTAGATCTAACTATTAAATTTCATATACCAATTTTCAAACATAGGTATTCTAGATCGAGCACCATTTATATTGGCAATTTGCTTGGCTAACAAAACAACTGCTAGTGGAAACAACAATTAATAGTTAAAGAATTTGAGTCAACCAGAACGCCTTGCGGGCTGCAATTGGGTAGCCATTTTGTCTGAGTTAATAAGTCTTTGCCTCAGTTGGTACTTGCAATCGTTTGAAACCCTGTGTAACTCAGAACCAAACTTTCAGCTCAATTCTGTTCCAAGTAAGTTTTCCTTAATCTTGTTGGATTTTTTTACTATTTTCGAAAACATATTTATCCTTGGCGGTAAGAATCGAACTCTTGCAGGATCTTGGAACTAATCAATACTCAAAGAAATAATAATCCGTCATTTCTGCTCCACTACACAACAGACAAACAAAACCCATTTGGTTTATTTTGGTGGAGCAGGCTTGACTCGCTAATAATGTACACAATCACAGTATAATAAAGACAGCAGATAACTTTCTAGTACAGATTCACAAGCCTGTGACCACTGCAGGATACGAAAAACCATAAAACCCCGTGGGAAAAACTGGAAACGTATTCCCCGAACAAAGCAGTGCAGCCACATTCCTCCGGGGTCTAGAGGATTCTATCAACATTACAAATTATCAATCTGTCTTACATATTATTACAACAACAAATTTTTGAAAACTTTGCAAAATACCATTTCTGTGATACATCACCATTATTATTATTATTACAATATTAATAATAAAATTACAAATAATAGAGAATCTATATATATTCAGTGTACAGTAGGAGTCCGAGCCTTGAATGGCTAACCACGTGCTCTACTCATCTAATATACTCAACCTTTTACCCATAATGCACTTCGACTGACTCGAACCTAGTCTCTGCTGGCTACGTGCCACAGAAATATCAACTTCTGTCTAATTCCTTCTCTACGATCACTCAATCGCCAGAAATTACATTTCCAGGTATTACTAAAAACAAAGGCATTAGCATAATGGCTGATCGTAAGTTCTTTCACAATAACACTAAGCATCTTGGTTGGGGTAAATATTATATAAGATTTTATAACCACAGCGTGCGTCCTTGATGTTTATATTTCCACTATATGCGGCACGTTTGCTACTGTACAATGTGACGATAATGATTAACAGATATCTCTAATGCATTTTTGTGACATTTGGAGTAAATACAATTTTCAAAGACACGAGACTTGAAAAATCACTTTTCTCGAGTTGAACTTGAAACTATGTAATAATCAAAAAGTTAATGAGAGGAATATAATTAACGGGATAGGTTAGAATTTTGTAGATGTTCAATATCATTAGTTCTAACCATGGGCTCTATAGAAAGGAAATGGCATTGACACTCAAAGAAAAAGAAAACATTTTAATTCTGACCCTGTGTGATTTGGACCCATGAGTTCCGGAACAGGTCACCGCAGTAAGCTAGGGGCGAGAGCGGTTGGGACGATTGGATTTGTAGATGGTCATTTGCGGCAATAAACACTAAAGCAAAGAGGTAACCAGTAAGTTTGGCTGATCAGCACAAAGATACTGAAATTTAGGAATAACGAGGTGAAGTAGATGCAAACTCTTGATATTTTATAATAGGTGAATGAGTTGTTTTCAGAAACTAACCTCTGCTTTTCGAATTGAGCTTAGATACGTTAACCAAAACAAAACAAAACCACGGTACGTTTTTTTAAATTAAATTAGCTGTTTGAGAAATATAATATTTAGAAAAATAAGAGTTTGATGTCGGTCTAGTTTGAAACAGCAGCAGATTTCAAACGACGCCTCGTGTGTAGGACTGTATTACGATTGTTTTCAAAATGGAAAAGATAAGGATTTACTCGATCAACAAAGCCTTTTCCAGGCGAATTTACACCAACTTAGAGTTTTCTTTATCAGCTTAATGTTTTTGTGTTAGTGGAAAATAACCTACACACACTGTCAGGTGCAGATAGCCAGCTGAGATCTTTTCAAGATTTAAATACGTTGTGCCAACAATTGGCTGAAACAACTTTCTTGGCAGGAGTTTAACCAATATTACGCACATTATACTGATTAATCTGAGTGTTTAAACAGGCTGGATTTTCTGATTCTTAGTGCTTACTACGCATTAGCTTTATCTAGTAAATAGTAAATAGTATAATGGGTTTATTTAAATTTATTGTTGTATATTCTTTTACCTTGTCGGGCTTACCCGTTTATACACTGGTACAATTCTTATGCTGTTGTTAAAGTACTCAGTAGATTCAGTATATTTAAGAGGGCTCGGTTGATTCAATATTCGCGGTATCCTTACTGGGTGTATGTACAATCTTATTGCAAGAATTTGTGTTTCAAAATATAATTGAGTTGACTCTGATTAAATATATTTTAGTGTAATAAAAGGTTTCGGCTAGTTCAGCGATCGTCCTCAGTCAAATGGACCAAAATTATTGATCGGACCAGTACAATATCATCTACGAAAGAAGAAGATTACCACGAAACTAAACGGAAATGGTTACCCAAATACAAGTTGCCATGCCAGTGCACGCCACAACAACGAAGGCAAATTTGCTTTGCTTCCCTACAATAAAAGCATTTCTTAGAGGACAACCAGAATGTAGCAAGCTCAACATCAAGGTGTCCCACAAGCCCGTGCGCGCTGTCGGCTCATTTTTCAGGAGACTGAAAAAGGAGCACGCGAGAGACTGCTTATAGAATCAAGTATTTTTTTATGTAATGACTGCGACGCAGTATATATTGGCGTCTCGAGCCTTAGAAAAAGAACTCACAAGAACACTCGAGAGCCGTCGCTACTCTAACAGAAATGCCCTTTTGGAAATTGGCTAAGCACTCACAATAAACAGGACATGACATCTGCTTTAGACCATTGTTCCCAATGGAACAGGGGACTACACTCTTTTTTTCATAAGAACCTTTTTTATAAGAACGTCGAGGCTGAAAATGGGCAAAACTTAAGAACATATTAAGAACATATAAACTCACGTTGAAGTTTAGTTAAGAACATTTTATTCCACCTGTTTCTAAATGAGCAAAATTTGGCATCTGTATCTCCACTGTGACTAACAGCCTCGGAAAAACCAAATCGCCCTGAGGTCGATTGCACTGACAAATTGTCACGAACAGTGCGCCAACAAAGAGCTGCTCTATTTCAATATGTCATCTGTTGTACATGTAACAAAATACCAACCGCAAACAATGCTCTTTATTTAAAAACACATTCCCTGGTCACGTATGCATCATATTGCAACATGTAATTTAAGAACATTTTCAGAACGTTTTGAGGCTCAAATCGCCATAAAATAAGAACACTTCAGCCTCAGTTCAAAATTAGACGTTCTTATATACATATTGAATAATGAGCAAACAACATGAAAACAATATATATTATTAACTGGGAATATGTTGACATCCGCTAAAAACACCTAAAATAGCATTAGGAAGACTAAAGTCTTTGTATGCTAGTGTTTACTGTTTACATTGGTAAAAGGTTGGATTGCTGTTGCCAGCATAATCTAGTGAGATTTGGACAGCTAATTGTATTCTGCTGCACTCTGAATGCATGTCATATATTCTGTTCTACACAGGACAGTAATCAAAATGAAAGTATAGTGTTCTAATTTGAGAATCATGATATGTTAGGAAAATTTAAACAATTACGTGCGCCCACCCACTCTGGGTGCCAAATTTTTAAAAAAACACTCTTTTCTAATAAAAGGCCGGGTTCAGTAAATGAGCACTGATATTAAAGTGGAATCATTTATGACATCTTCTGTAGATATCTTCCATCAATGGCTTTTCAGAATATATTTACAACATTGATAAAAAGTCGCTAAATTATTGCTGTGAATCATATTTCAGATGGTCTCCCTCGATTGCCAGCAAATTTTGAGAATTGTGTGTATGCTGTTGATTTTGAGCCTCGCATTCATGCATAGTGGCCTTTCCAAAATAAAGTCAGCCAATGGAGTTTCTGAGCGTTTCTTTGCATGATATTTTGAATTTATAGAAAGATCTTCAAATACTTTGTTGGTGGATCTCGTATCTCGTATCTCATGTTTTTTGGTTTTTGATAAAGATTTTATGAGCATCTTTGCACATCCCAGATGGCCAACACAGCACTCAATCTGCTCAGTCGTTTAAACTCGTAAGTAGAATATATAGAGACCCGAAATACAGATTTACTTCGCAAATTTGAAAACATATTTCAGTGTGCTCAATTGTCCCCTGAGTACCAGAGGCAATACTCACGCTCAACATCCAAATCTAAAAAAACTCGGAGCGCGAGTGGCTTCGCTGTTCATAGATTTGTAGTATCGATTGTGAGTGGCTTCGCTGTTTATAGACTGTTCTCCAGAATCCAGTCGTCTACAAAAAAACTGGACGATGGTTCGTTAAGCGAGGCCACAGTGTTAACTGTGTTGTTCAGCTGGTCCACGCCCTTGATATCAAGAGTAACATTCTCACCTGGAGATAGCTGCAAAGGGAAAACCAAACAAACGATTACATCGACCGAAGTTAGTACAGATTCATCTCAAGCATCAGCGACGTACATACAGCTATTTCAAAAGAGGTAGTATTAGTATTGGTAGTACTATTGGTAGTGGTGGTGGTAACAGTAGTAGTAGTGACTAGTGGAGTGGGTGGTAGTAATGCTGGTAGTAGTGCTGGTAGTGGTGATGGTAGTGGTGGCGATGGTGGTGGTGGGTAGACGAGATGGTATTGATATACGGTGGTGGCAGTGGTGGCAATAGTAGTGGCAGTGGTAATAAGAGTGGTATATTGATAGTGGTAGTGTTGGTGGTAGTGGTAATGGTAGTGGTAGAATTAGTGGTAATAACAGTGGTAGTGGTAGTGGAGGTGGTAGTAGTAGTGGTAATGACAGTGGTAGTGGTGGTGGTAGTGGTTGTGGTAATGGTAGTGGTAGAATTAGTGGTAAAGACAATGGTAGTGGTAGTCATCAGGCAGAATGGCCATTGTTCTCGGGACATTTACTTCCAGTAAACAGCCGCTGCCTGGTCGGGAATAATTATTCATACCAATGCCGCACTCCACTGCTGATTGGCTAACAATTTAGCGGCAAATAGATTTGAGCGCAG
>JAOEHT020152059.1:0-11932 GCA_025448195.2 Parazoanthus atlanticus
GCAACAGAAATTTCATGTGGGGAACATGAAAATTCGAAGCCTTTCTTGGCTATTGATTTGTAGTCTCACGATTGGATGAAAGCTTGTAACACAAATGATAAGTTTTATAACATTTTAGTTTAAAAACATGTTGTGTATAGGTTGATGTATTCTCAGTATGAAAATCTAAACATTCTAATGTGGGAAAAGCGAAATACCACAGAACAATAGAAGGTTGCCTAGTTTTTAAATGAATTGTTACTTAAAAGCTATAGCGTTGAATCTAAAACAATATGGGGATTTCTTTGCATTGAAAGGTGTAGCTGCCTTTTTTCATGACAGGAATTTCCGTATTCGAAATGGGCGCAAAACGGAACGCATGAGCCTGCATATAGAGATGGACGGTGGACTGGGTAGTCTAAGTTTGAGTAACCAGTGAGAGTGCTTATTACTAGTTTCTTACTGTACGAAATTATCAGTGTTGCTGTTTTGGGTCTCTGTTTATCTCAGCAATAGCCGTTTCAGAGACCAGCTTTTTCGTTTCGTTTTCTCCATTTCTTCAGGCGAAATTATTAGCCGAAAGTAACTTACACGTCAACTACAGACACCTCATACAAACAGAGAAACACACACACACACACACACACGTAAGCCGGCTCTCCCATCTAAATTCATACTCTTGATCAATGTCTGGGTGTTTGCTCTTATCTAAGCCAGATATACTCAGTTCAACTTAACACTGACACTAGTGCAGGCAACCAACTCAACATAATTGTATCGACTTACTTTTTTCAGTTCAGTGCTGAACTACCATCATGCCGCGGTCATAAGACAAAGCGGTTTTGAGGATAAAATCCACCTTTTAATTTACATTTTAGTTTATATAAGTGACATATTTAGTGAGAAACGTCATCGTTATCATGCTACTTGAGACTAAATTGAGGATTTTTCGATGTCATTTCCCTTTTCTCGGAGACTGACACATTAGCCGCTTCAAACGCTTCAACGGGAAGCAGAGCGAGTTACTGAAGTTTCGTTCTCCTTCCACACAACGCAAACAATGCTGCAAATCTTCCCGAAGGTAATAAATCATTTTGAGATCCGACGACAGAACTATTTCATAAAATGGCGGTATATGAGTGTGATTCGTTGTGTATTTTATTCGCGAGGCGACATTTAGTCCCGGGGGCTAGTCAACCTAAGTTTCGGTAGGGGGGTTCCGCCCAGACACTCAAACCCTAACCCTGTTTCTGAGGAATTTTTTTGGAAATTTATACCCTGTTCATGATTTTGAGCTCAAATTCCACAGATTTATTCGCTAAAACATGTAAGATTTCTAGACCCTGTTTTTGATAAACTTTCGAAAATCCAAACTGTTATACCCTGTTTACTGATGATCAGAAGGTCGAAAAAGTATACCCTGAAGGGCGGTACGTCCCCGTATAGCTTATATATGGGAGTACCCCCCGGGAAATTAGTGTTTGTCTTGGCTATATATATGTTGCTTTTCAAGCGGCCATTAACTGAGTCAGCCGTCGACGCCTATGAAATCTGGACACTTTTTCAGCAGCAAGAACTAAATCCGCAAAAACAAATTTATTCAGTTGTTGTAATATTGCTTCGTTGAGACACAGACTTACTCATGTCATCATAAAAAATCATGTAAGGCTATAATGTTTTAATCACAATCTTTGCAGATGAGCATTAAGGTTTTTGCTGATCCCTAATGTTTCAAGACTGTCAGTTGCTGTTCGTCAGATTCATAACCGTACGTTAACTATTGACTCTATTCTCTAACTTTTCGTTTGTTTAGATTGATGAAAGTGTGTTCAAGAAGTGAAAAACGCACAAACTGCTTCAGCACAAGCAGAAACGAAATAAATAAATAAATAATAAATAAACAAATCAATCAATCAATCAATCAATCAATCAATCAATCAATCAATAAATAAATAGCTAGATAGATAGATAGATAGATAGATAGATAGATAGATAAATAAATAAATAAACGTAATCCGTATTTTGATCTAAAAAATGTCAGTATTCTTTTGATTTTTCTTGTCCAACCTAATCTATTTTACATTTGTTTTGACCCAAGTCTTTTACAGGAATTGTCACACGTTCTGGCATGACAGATGACATATGGGCGTAAGAGAGTTATGAGGGCTTTGGTTGCAAGTGCTTTCGTTCCTCTCCTTCTCCCCATGCTGGTCCCTCTTCTTCCGTTACTTTCTCGTTCTTCTCCTTTCCCTTTTCCATTAGCGTTTGCTACGCAGGCTAGAATCAGTTCATCAGTAAATGTGTGTGATGAAGATTATTCATGTTTGACTTTCGATGCAATATTAATATCACCGTTTCAATATCTCTATCAACATTGTGCCTTTTCTCACGACAATAATATCACACACTATAAAAGAAATGAAATCCACCCAGCATCATGATGTTTACCTTTTAACTGATTATTCTGTCAAGTTGTCGGTTCTTTTTTCAAACATTGTCATTATATGCACTGAATGACAAAGGTATAATAAAAATAGACCTGCGGCTGTGTTAATCTGTTTGTCCTTGATTGTTTTCACAAGAGTTCAACAAATTCTAAGTTCGATAAATATAATCTAGATATGATGATCAACTTCAAATTTATCGTCGATACGAAAAATCCATATCTTTATGCAAAATTAGCATTTTACACCTTGATAAACGGTTAAACATTTAAAAGTGATAAGGGTTAAAGAACTGATTGGAAACACAGCTTCATTTTTAGGATACTTTGGTACACCAACATGACCGCCATCTACTTAATTTTTAGGATACTTTGGTACGCCAGCATGACCGCCACTTACTTAATTTCTAGGATACTTTGGTACACCAACATGACTGCCGCATACTTAATTTCTAGGATACTTTGGAACACCAACATGACCGCCACATACGGCTTAATTTCTAGGATACTTTGGTACGCCAACAGACCGCCACATACTTAATTTCTAGATACTTTGGTACACCAACATGACCGCCATCTACTTAATTTCTAGGATACTTTGGTACACCAGCATGACCGCCCCTTACTTAATTTCTAGGATACATTTTGGTACACCAACATGACCGCTGCATACCTAATTTCTAGGATACTTTGGCACACCAACATGACCGCCACATACGGCTTCATTTCTAGGATACTTTGGTACGCCAACAGACCGCCACATACTTAATTTCTAAATACTTTGGTACACCATCATGACTGCCGCATACTTAATTTCTAGGATACTTTGGCACACCAACATGACCGCCACATACTTAATTTCTAGGATACTTTGGTACGCCAACATGACCGCCACATACTTAATTTCTAGGATACTTTGTTACACCAACATGACCGCCGATAACTTGAACGAAAAACGGCCGGGTCGCGTTATAGGAAGTTAGAATTATCAAGGGTTTGATTTATCTAAGGTTCGAGTTATCGAGAGTTTGAGTTATCGAAGGCTTAAGTTGTTGAGGGTTAGACTATCGAGTATTCGACTTATCGAGGGTTAGACTTATCGGAAGTTCACTCTATTTGAACCAGCACTTAATGTTCTTTGGAGGCAACTAACATTACAAAGTGCGACGACGGTTGTTACAAAGTTCGACAAGTTTGTTACAAAATGCAACAAGTTTATTACAAAGTGCCACAGGTATTACAAAGTGCGACAGTACAACCGCCACCTACTAACTACACTACATTTTTCTGATATTATTTGTCCAGTATCTCGGTTAGGTAGCGCCTAAATACTTCCATAATTTCAGACGTTGTGTATTTTTACCAACGCTGTATAGGACATTTAGCTTCATTTTGTTTTAAAATATCTGTACATGTTTGCTCTCTGACAACTGCCTTTTATGCGATAAAGATCTGTAGCAAATGTTTATTCTTTGCATAGTTCATGAAAAATTTTCACCTTGTATAGAAGGTATAGAAAACCGATTAAACGAAATATGAAATAGAGAATATACAGAGAAAACGGATCAACTCTTATTGCTTTCAAATATTAAATGAACCTCTGATTTATATATGGGTAGTATTGCAATACTAGTTAGTCCTATTTGAAGAAACTTTGTTGACAGTTTTTAGATTACGTCTTTACCGCACATATTGATAAAACACCTGTCTCAATGCAGAATGGTATTTTTAATACCGATCTGACACTCAAACAGAGAATATTACACGGTATAGCAAGTAAATACTAGTTTTATCTTTCTTTTGAAACAGCTATATAACTGACAAGTAAATGAAGTATAGCTTTGAAACGAGTAAACGAAATATTGTTCTTTTGAGGAGAAGATATTTGAACAAATAATCCTTCTGATTATTCTAGAAGCTAAAAAGAGACATAACGTCTAGTCTAACATATTGAAAACAAAATAATAAATTAGAAAGGCCTTAAACAAACAATTAAAGCAGTGTCTTTTTCTTTGTGTCACTGAGTTGCATTTAGTGATTTGTAAGGCTTCTGAAGCAAAAACGAATTTTGTATGATTGTTTTTCCAATAAATGCTTTAATGTTAGACTGAACCATAGTTATGATCATTCTTTTACACAATATGTGTGAATTTTCTGAACTCAGTGCACGTGAAGAGCAAACACACTGCAAAGTATTTTCCCAAACAGGTAATGCTCACTTATACTTTCTTCTCCTTAGACCTAACTTAGTGGCAACTTTATTCGATTCATTGCGGATAAGATATAAGAGATAGGAACGAATTAGTTTTGCAACTAAAATTTTGAGAGCTTTACGAATTTAGAACAACAAATCTTTAAGGATAATTAAAATGCTTTTAGACTAGACGTTCTGGTGTGTCGTAAATTCAACGTGTGCTGCTCTGGATTCGCAAACTGAAGGAGTTCTTCTCCTGCAGGATTTTGGTATTCTCTTCCAAGCACGACACCTACCGAAAATCTTACGGAACCCTTCACGGTACTTTTCGTTGAATATGTAATAAATGAGCGGATTTGCAGCTGGAGAAGCAAGAGAAAGGAAATGAGAAACGAGAAGGAGCGGTAACTGAAGCGCGAAAGCCTTGAAATCCACAAACAACATAAACAGGTAGACATTGTATGGTGCATAAGTGATGATAAACACCACTACTACAACAAATGACATAAGTGCAACTTGGCGATTCTCCTTTGCGCGTTGTTTTCGTTCTTGTGTTGAAAATGCTAGAGTTGAGTTTTGTCTAACAAGAGAGAAAATGATAACTGAATATAACACTATCAAAAGTAGCAGAGGAACCGCTATAAAACAAGCGAAATTAACAAAGATATAATTAAACTGAACTGAAGTTGTCGTTTCTTTGTCTCCCCACTCAAACGAACACTTTGTTATGTTTCCTCCTCCTGTTTGGAGTCGCATTGCGTAGAAATATGGCGAAAAGAATGCGGCTGATACAAGCCACGTGGAACTCAAAATGGCAGAGCGTGCCTTCCTTGTTATCAATTGGGAAGACATTGGAAACACGACGGCATCAAATCTATCCACGGCAATAGCAACAAGAGACAGTATAGAAACCATGTTGGAGATATCACCGGCAAATGTCACCACTTTGCACAGCGCTTCTCCCACTATTCCATCAACAAGCCATCGACCTCCAGTAACTAAACTAGTGATGCGATATGGTACGCCAAATATGGGGAAAAGAAGGTCGCTAGCTGCCATGTTGGCTATGAACAAGTTGACATTTGTCCTTAGTCTGCGATCTCTGTATACGATGAGAAGTACCAGCGCATTGCCAACTAGCGACAGTAACAACAGACATCCGTACGCTGCTACCATTCCAGCCATTGATTCGAGCGAGTTCAGGTGTTGTTCGCCTTTTCCAGAAGCGTTGATTAAGGCATTGGTCATGTTTTCTTGCTTCCATTTCGCCATTGCGATATGAACACCACCTGAAGGAAGTAATTATAAAGGTTTTACCGATCTGTCGCAGTCAATGTCTAAACAGAGATAGTTGTGTCAACAGATAAGGAGTTTTTATAATGGTACACCATTATACTACTTGGACCAATAGTCATTCGTGTTTATACGTAACTGATCAAAGCAAAGCCTCTATATGCTAATGCGGAAGGACAAATGTGTTGCGTTTTAGGAATTGCTGTAAAGTTTAGTTGTTCATTTAAGAAAAACTGGTGCCTCTAAAATATATACAGTTGCTCAGAGATTACAGCATAACATGTTATCTTAGAGTTGCAACTGAGATGTCAACAATACTGTTTCTGTTCATGGAAAACAGTAACTCTAAAACTCATAAAACAACACGTTCAGAAGTCTCCGAGATACAAGATAAATAATTTCATGAATTAATAGAAATACACCAATTCACAGTTTTAGAACTAGGAAGTCATGCACGGAATACAAGATCCTGTTTAAAATATTTTTTTATGTTTCAGAATAGTTTAAACGTTATTACTATGTTCAGAGCTGGTAAGATAATACAATATCGCTGATAAAATGATTATAAAAAATAGTTTATAATTTGAAAATGAAGGGGAAGAAATTGCTCGTCATTAACATTTATCAGTTCTACATTTTAGAAAGTAAACCAGTTTTGTTTATAATGCTTCCACTCCCTCTCTCATTGACGCAGTCGAGTTGTGTGGTTTGGGGACAAAAGCTGTATTTTTTATTTTTATTTCCGTTTGCAGTTTCGAGTAGATAAGTTACTCTGAAAACTCTTTGCTATCTTCTTTGAGCACTATTTGCTACACAACTGACTGGTAAATTTGAAACCATACGGAAATTGTAAAATTTTCTAAACATTGTATAAGTTTGTTCTGTCCAATATAGGTTTTTTTGACAATTATACTAAACCCTAAGGTCGCGTCTACACTAATACGCTTTTGTTAGAAAACGCAGCAGAATCGATTCGTTTTCACCTCTCGTTCACACTAAAACGATAGAAAACGGAGACATTTTTGAAACGCTCTCCGTATCTCGAAGACATTTTAAAAGGCAGTGCAATCGTTTTGTTGTTGTTGTCGTTGTTGTTGTTCTACGTCAGGGGGAATCTCACTAATGTGTTGCGCGAAATCACTCCCACTAACTCTTGCGTTGCAAGATTCATTTCTACACTTCGTGTAGCCATTGCGGCACCGTCATCAAACTTGGCGTTTCTCTTCACCATTCTTTGCAGTGACCACCAAGTCTTCCGGAGGTCATTGTTCCAATTTAGCCTTTCCTTTAATCGTTAATTTTGGTGTGGACGATTTCCTTTCGAAAACGGAAAGAAGATTTCGTTGATGTTTGATCATATGGTAATGTCAAACGTTATTATCCCCAGGTTACACAATGCAAGGATGTCCAGTACTAGTAACTATCATATTCAAAACGATTCAGTGTTGTCCTGCGGATCGGTGAAAACGATGCAAAAACGCAAGTATGGTCGCAAATAATTTGTTACGTTGTAGTAAAATGGAAACGGAAAGTTTTGAAAACGTATTAGTGTGAACGAGGTTTTTAAGATCCGTATTTTTCAAACGATTCTAATGAATCCGTTGTCCGTGTTTAAAGATAGACTGATAGCGTCTGATTTTCATGGAGTTGGACTTCTCCACTAAAGCGCCTCTATATTTGTTTGAGTACAGCACTCTTAAAATGCCCAGCACACTAAACTATCTGATAAAACGTATTAACACTTATCATGTGTTTAAAGCTACAATCGTTAAGATTACCTTTATAACAAAAAAAATAGATATCAACGTAATTTTTGTAAAATGCGATAAGTTCAGGAAACATCTTAAAACGGTAAACTTGGTTTGAATCACAAAAATGATCTATTATCAGAGTTATTCAAGTCTGGTTTTCGAAACCGTTTGCAGCATAACAATATATATACGTTTTGTAGAGAAGCTAAAACGTTTTTATGACTTTACTGTAGTAACAATTATAGGTATATTTTTGGTGCCACCTATATATCACCCAAATACAGTACAACATCAATTTCTACTTGGCATGACGACTATTTTTCCTCGAACAAAGTACTTTTTGAGTCCCTTTCCACTTGGATTTACGATTTTTTTCCCTTACTAGTTAAGTTAAGTACTATATTTGATTCCGTCAGTTGAATTATTTAGTCATTCTAGTTAGAGCACTGATCGCTTATTAAATAATATTTACCATTACCTTTGGACCCTTAATTACCTCGGGGCGGGGAAACGTTTACATATATTACATATACGCACATATATTTCAGTGGCTCCCCGCAAGGCTTTTCAGCACTTGTTCACAACAAATATATACAACTTTTTTGTAAGAACGTCGAGGCTGAAAATGGGCAAAACTTAAGAACATCTTAAAAACATAACTCAGGCTGAAGTTTAGTTAAGGACATTTTATTCCACCTGTTTCTAAATGAGCAAAATCTGGTATCTGTATCGCCGGTAGTTCTTCTCCTCAGTGATTAACAGCCTCGGCAAAACCAAATCAACCTAAGATCGATTACACTGACATATTTTTTACAAACAATGCGCCAACAAAGAGCTGCTCTATTTCGATATGTCGTCTGTTGCAGCAAAATACCAACCGCAAACAATATATGCTCTTTATTTAAAAACACATTCCCTGGTCACCTATGCATCATATTGCAACATGTAATTGAAGAACATTTTAAGAACGTTACAAGGCTCAAATCGCCAAAAAATAAGAACGCTTCAACCTCAATTCAAAATTAGACGTTCTTATAAAAGCGAGTGTAATACAGTAGTTGAGGATCTTAGTCAGACCGCTGTTAACGGTTCACAAGTACTTCTGTTAACAGACACAACACTGGGATTATCCCACTCTTTTCGTGAGGTGTGTGGGTTCTTCTAAAGTCCCTCGATAGAACGTCGAGAGACTAGCTAGTCCAACGGCTTAACGTCCTTGTCCACTCACGGAGTGGCAAAAGAAGGTCGCACAAAGTTAAACTCTCGATCAAGCTGGGGTTTTAACCTAAACCCATCGCGTTTTATTTAAATATCAACTGACATATCAAAGAACAGTTTCAAGTAACATTAACATCTTAGCATCAACTATACATGAGAAAAAATGTGAATTTATCTTAGAATTATTGAAAGGCGTTAACTGTGATTCTTTACAAAAACCT
Source organism: Parazoanthus atlanticus (assembly GCA_025448195.2). NCBI lineage: Eukaryota > Metazoa > Cnidaria > Anthozoa > Zoantharia > Parazoanthidae > Parazoanthus > Parazoanthus atlanticus. The sequence goes on from JAOEHT020152059.1 coordinate 9,100, forward strand.
TTCACAGACTCGCGCTCTTTGACAGTTTCCATTTATCTACTACTTTTTAAACTTTACTGATTTGTGGATCGATTTGTAACAACACCTAATGGTAATTGAGCACTGTTGAAAATTTAACTTGTGGTTCGCTATTAATTTTTGCACTCTATTAAACATCAACCTGTTAAAATGGATGTCCCAGTTGGGTATCCAAAATACATACCTCCTATATGGCAGAATGTAATCTGGAAAAATTGTGTTTGAGTATGTACTAGAGCTGTACAGTACAAACTGATCACCTTTATAATAAGCCCATGAATTTTGTGTTGTGTACAAGTTTTCCTTCCTTAAAAACTTATTATCCCTCGCTTCCTTCCGAAGGCCGCATGATCAAAAGGAGCGTGAGAGACTTCAGTGTGTAAACATTAGTACAGGATCTGCTTGTTCATTATTTTGATAAAATGAAACCCTTTTCAAAAACAACAAATCCAGTTTAATTAGTTACGAGCTCGATAATTTAAAGCACGGAAGCAAGTATAAATCTATCACTTCGTGTGTTAATCTGGCGGAAAAATACCCAAATCAACATGTAGATCAAAAGCTGAAATATTAATCTAATATATTCATGAATTATAGTTCATTTTACCTCCCACGCACTCCAGGATAACGTATGTGTAGAAGATTGAATTTGAATATACCTTGCATGAAAATTCCATATTTTCGCCCTAGAACACAACTCTATATTGAGTCATTCACGTTTTTCAATGGGAAGTAGAAAAACATAGTGCACAACGTACTTATCTGTTTGTCGAATTGTTCCTTTTAGTAAATCTTGCAAAAGAAAGCGTCAAATTCAACCGTTTGAAAAGCATTTCAAAAGTATTACATGCGAGTGATACTCACATATCCGACTATATCATGGAAGAGGGGATGTTCAATTGCGTTCGTTGCTAGTCACGCGGTCTCTTATATACTTCTACGGTGGTCGAAGATAAGTGTGACTCGCATATGATACTTTTGAAATTTCGATCAAATGTTTGGATTCGACGCTTTCTTTAATTGTCAAGGTGGAGTCAAAACGACTCGAGAAAGAGTCGGCAAGTGCGTTATCAGGTTATGTATTTTACTTATGCCGCATTCTATAGTATGTAAATGTCTATTATAGTGACCGGTGTATTCAAGGACGAATAAGAATTATTATTTACTGCGTGGCAGGTCATATTCAAATTCAATCTGTCCATATTATCGTTATCTTAGAACTCGTGTACCTCACACAGTAACTGTACAGTCTTGTTAGTCCATTTTATGTGAAATCTACGGCCCCGCTACGCTAGATGCGCTATACTCTATAGTCAACTCACTAGGTACACAAAACAAATGAAACACCAAAAAATCCCAAACAAGTCACACGAGACGAAGAAAACAAACAAAAGCCCAAACAAAGTCGACTAATTTGTCGCACGAGAAAAGGTAAACCAGAAAAATGAACAAACCGAGCGTGAATTCGAACGAGCGAGTCTTCAAAGCTGTGAAGGTAGTCAGGCGCCACTTCTTTGCTGTGCTCTTCACTTGGAATTGGAGAACTCGCTCGCGGTTCTATCAGTTACTCTTTGGTTACATGAGCTCAGTTAAATCGGCTTCTTCATTCTGTTGGTTTTCTTGTGCGATTTTAAGTCGACTTGTAGGAAGTTTACTGTGACACCAACATTTGTTACATTTTCAGCAGTCAAAATTCCTACTTTCGCTTCTCTAACTGAGAGCAAAGTCGTTAAAGGAGGCAGTAAGAAAACACAATAAAGGGAATGTAAAACTAAAAAAAGGCAATGTGTTAATGGAATAAAATTATCGCAGTATGGCAAATCAAATGTAAATATGAATGTTGCCGTTCTACCCAGCTGTTAGGGACAAAGACAAAAGATTGAAGTTGTGGCTGCGGCTTGTTTAGTCCATGTGTGATAAAAACAAGTAGCATAAAATAATGTTAAAAAAACACTTTAGAATACATTCTGAACAGATAAAAAAGTTCTTGCGATGTTTGTCGAGTTTCCTAAAAGCCTGCAACTCACGAAAAATGCTTACCTTCTTTTCAAAAATGGTCCCTCCAAAATCGGTACAACGCATACAAATATACACTTCTGCTGTGGGAGACGGGTTATTTTTTCGACTGGATTATTCCTTGCCGTTTGGACTAGCTTAAACATTAGCTTTGAAACCAAATTTATCCTGCTCTATGCAAACAATACAACTGATTTGAATTTCAAAATAAGGCTTTCATTACAATAAATTACTAAAAGAAGTGACCTTATTTGAATACGGATACTTGCTATAGATATAACAATAAAAGTATTGGCCTCTAGTTCTTTGGTCACTGAGGAAGAATTTCCAAATTTCGATAGCGCACTGAATGACACCGACAGATGCCCTATATGTTCCAACTGCAAATCAACTTCGACATGTCAAAAAAATATACTAATTGGTACTCAAATTTCAACAGAGCTCAAGTTGGCTTAAACCGCACAAGTAAACACTCATAAAGAGTGGGAAGGATATCATATGGCATACTAAAATGGAGAAACGTTTTTTAAATTTTCATGACCACCGATAATAAGCATTTTTCTAACTAAATATTCTAGTCAGAATCAACCTGAGAACACAGTCAAACAAACTTAATATAACAATTAGGAACCAACTGGCTTAACAGAAATTCGGCCGCAGACTTATATTTGTGCGAGAGTCCACTATATCTCACTGTTTCCGCATCATATATGACATACGCAACACAAATTGTATTTAGTTGACAACAAAATGAAACAGACTTACTTTCTCTGTTTTTTTTTTTTTAGGGGGAGGGGGG
>JAOEHT020152137.1:0-11931 GCA_025448195.2 Parazoanthus atlanticus
AGGGCGGGAAAAGAACTTTTCCCGCCCTCCCACTTCTTAGGGAAAAGCCCTGGGATCGAGGTTGGAAACTGCTCTCAAAACTAAAAAAATTGATTGCTTATTGAATTTTAGATTTTTAAAACTATTTTTTACTATATAGGTAGATAGTATTATATATATTTGTAATTTTTGGGAGCGCTTTAGAATATTTTATAGTTTTAGCGCTACAAAAATGTATTTATTATTATTATTATTATTATTATTATTGAAAAAATAATGAAGATCCTCCGTGCTACTATATTTAAACATTGGCCTTGCATACTCCAAGTTTATAAATACATGTATTGGGGCATTTCAACGCAGTTTTCGCAGCAGCGATATGTATGTGCCTGAGGGTTCGTTGGGTGTACAATTGACCGGAAGTAATTGGCTTTTGCCAGCAACTCTCGTAGGTTGTTAGAACGTCTGTTTGCTACTAAAGGAACAGTCAGTTTGAAAACATCTTTGCATCTGTTATATGACGATAACGTGTTTGCGAATAATTGGGGTGATGTTGTGATAGGGTGATGTCAGGTGGCACTGGGTTCTATGTTATAATTCAAAACCAAAATCAGAAATTATATTTGATAATCTGAAAATAGCTGACGACTATATTGATATTTCTCAAATTCTTGAACTCATTATTAAGCAGTTCAACAAATAACTTAATTTTATAACCAAACACAGGGTTGTAAATCATCCAATACTTGTAATAAAACAGCCTTTTTATGGTGTTGTAATATATTTAATTTAGCTTAGTTTAATCTATTTGAATTAAGGCTTAAAGCAAACTTTTGTCATTCAATATCATTAGTACTTTTTCCCTCTTTTTTTACTTTTCTGTAAATTTAATTTTATCAGTTATAAACCTATTTAAATTACTCCCGCCTCAAATAGTATGTCTAACTAATTGCGAGTAATAATTATGTTGTAATTTGTATTGTTTAAAAGAACAATAAATTGGGATCGTTGGTCTTGAGTGGCTTTTGTTTTCTGCACGTGGTATATTGATCACGTGATCCATCTCTTTGGATAAAATGGAGGATCAAAAACGCGTGTCTGAAGATTGGTAAGTTCTTTCATGCATGTAATGAATGTTTCATTCTTAGAAGAGATGCGTTTGAGGCGGAGAACTTAACTGAATGGGCTTGAACGTTTGGTGTGGTTTAGGTGACATGAAAATTTAGGCAAATATTGGTGTTTGTCCGTAGGCTTGCAGTATGGGTCAGCGGTAATTGTATTGTTAATGTTTGGCATGTTTACGTCCATAAATGGAATACCATTTTACAATTGACCGTACCAAAAAAGATGGCGACTGGTACATTTACTCATAATTCTTAGCACACGAAAATCCTAAAAGTGCTCGTAAAAACGCGCAGAAAAAGTTATAAAAACTTCAAGGAAGTATATAAAATGTTGTTACTGTACAGGGATGAATATCGCAAAAGTATATGGCTTCCTCTATGTGTGCTCGCTGTGTTAGGTATGCAAGGTATTGTGGTAAAATGCACGGCCACCATCTTCTTTGGTACAGTCAATTACGTGAAAAGGAGAAAGTAAAATTCATAGTATGATGCATTTGATTAAGATAATCAACAAGTTATTTTAAACATTTTTCACCTATTGTCCATATTATGAAAATATCGCCAATATATCTCAACCAGACGTTATGTTCATGGCATTATAAAGTGCCTTTTGTTTGAATTTGGCTACGAAATAGTTTACGCAAGAATGGACTGTACGCGTGCCCATAGCTGTACCTGTTTTCTGTATGTACAAGTTTCCATTGAAATTGAAATAATTAAAGTTGAGTATCATGTGGAAGAGAGTGCATAGTCTTTCTGTGCTGACAATTCTGATGTGTGTAAAAACCGGTTGCAGGTTTCAACACTATCCTTGCCTGTGTGGTAAACCGATTGCAACTTAATCTCAGTGGTGCCATATCGCGTAGTTGTGGTCGTAAACATCTTTTCAATGTGTAAGCTCATCACATTTTCTAAGTATTTTCAACGTGAGAAGATCAAGTGGCCATGTAATATTCTGTTTATTTTGTCAAAGCCCTGTAAAAACCGCTTCTATGGTTTCTAGTTTGGACATTATTTAAATTGGGAAACAATGCATGGAAGGAGATTCGTGAATTTAGAACAGAAACTACATCAATACAAAGCATTTTTCAGTATAACTTTTAGAACATTTTCACATTACTATAAACCTTTCATGATCCACATATTCTTTGCGAAAACCGTACCCTTTTCCAGACTTCTCAAGCAAAATGTATACCCTTTTTCAGACCAAACTGGCCAAAAAATCATACACTTGAAGGCTGCACATACCCGTAGATACAATTGAGGGGAGTAACCCTCCCCCCGGGGAATAACCCCACGTATTCAGCGAAAACGTTCAATAAGAAAAGGGAGAGTACTGAGCACGAATTAAAGGGTTCGTTTGGATAACTTATAAATAAAGAGCACATGACATACGCACCGCGCAGGGGGAAAACGCCGATAGCAGAGAAAGTTTGCTCAATATTCCCCCCAAAACCCAGAAGTTTATAAACTTTTGAAAAGAAAAATTAGAAATCTCCCTCCAAGAAAGTAAACCTTTGTGACTTGGTCGATTGCCTCAGTCATAACAGTTCAATTGTTTTGAGTCTGTCTTGTAGTCTAATTGCTGCTTTTTAGTAGTTTAACGTTTTGGCTAAATTTTCGCAAAAATATTAAATTAAATTAAAATGAAATCAAATAAGACAAAATCAAGCAAAAAACAAAAAATATATATATGTAAAAAATAGAAACGTTTTGTTACAACTCAGACTCCTGAGGTGTTGGCTTGACATTGGTATGCACGAATAAGTTATCTTCTTTTTGGAAACAGAGAAATTGAAAGTTGCCGACCACCGTGTCCTTAAAACTTATTCGCTCGAAGCTATAATTTCAAAAATAGAGCAAGCTTTTTCCAAGCTCCGTCATAACTACGTATACTGCTTCACTTTAGCTGCAAAAGTTTTCGAGCAACTGTATCCGGCATTTTGTTTTGGCTATTTTTGGTTATTCATTATTTGTTTGTTTTTCATCTGACCACCACTGAGGGATCCTTTGCTCTTAACAGAAGAAATTCAAAACGTTAATTGCGGCTTTGCACTTAATTTGACAGCTACAAGAGCGATTTTCTTCAAGAGCCACTTATTACAAAAAAATATCTTCACTTCAAATCAAAGTTTGATTTAGAAGGTTGGTCTCAAGTAGCGAAGTACTGCACATGTGACAGACACGCGATATGTAGGAAGATTGGATCAGGGTCAGTTTGACAATCATAAATGATGGATCTTTTTCAAATCTCATCGAGCATCGTGAATGAGCCTGACAGGTCAGCTAGAATAAATATTTGATAAGGAATGAGCGCGCCGCTACTAACTAGGGGAATGTTGAAACAAACCTAATGTAAAGAAGCATTGTTTGACATTAAATACGAGTAATATACACTTTTGTTTGGTTCTCAAGGATTTCAATGGCCGATGGGCGTGGAATGGAAAAAATCGATAACTCGTGAATCTTCGAGAAAGCAGTCATTTGCCATTAATATTGCAAAAAGATCTGTAAAATGTTTTTGAAAAGAATTCTAAATTTTAAATAGTACTTGAAATATGATATTTTGACTATGGGCGCTTCTAATTATACTACACGGAAACATAATCATCGCAACATACGCGTTACATGAATTAGTTATGTCCGGCCAACACAATCACAGCTAGCCGACTTTCCACACTTCAATGGAGTCACTTGGCTGAGGCGCGAGGTTATCAGTGTAGACACTATGATAAAACCTAGACGGAATGTTTGTTCCTTTGGGCACTTTCGTATTTTCTTTAACAGTCATAATTTGCAGCAAAGTAAAGTTCTTTTTGTAGATTCTAATTAATCATAAACGAGCGGATCAAAGCCTTCACTGAGTGCTTAGTGGCGTAAAAGTCCTTGCCAACTTGTGTCAGGTGTCGCGACGATTAACGAGAAAATGAGTGAATGAGAACAAAGTGCTTTATTGTAAGGCGTCACTCGACACCTCCTGTAATGTTTGAAGATTGGTCACGAATATGTTCGCGTCTGATGACGTCACGTTGAGAAGAAACCCAACAGCTGCTTGCAACAAGGGGCTAGATCAAGAGAGCGCCAAGCAGAGAAGGCGCAAATACTTTAACTGTAACGGAGAAAAGGTGACAATTTAAAGATTTTGTTGAAACTAATTCTCGATTTTTCTCGATCTTACACGATAACGCGTAAATTACGAAAAAGGAAAGTATTTGACGATCTGTATCCGGTTTGGACCAAGAAAGGTGAAACTTAATTTGGCGACAAGCGCCGGATTTAAGAACAGGCATAGCATGCCAATCAGTCGAGCTAGGTACACATAAATCTTATGTGACGAAAGGAACACTCCATCTTCACTCTAAATGAAGCAACTAACGACCAATCTAAACACGAATTCGCTCATCACTCCAAGTGTTTTCAGAGGTTTGTTTTGCGAAAGGACAAACGCTTCTTGTTTGTATTTTGTTTGGAACGTATTCTCTTCTTCAAAATCGTGCCAATAATTGTACAAAGTATAGACTAGCGCATTCTGCATTAGATGACAACTTGTACGCATTTATAGGTATTTTACTCTCTGCTTTCATCTGCAATTGTGTTCATTTATAATAACTCAGACTGAATAAAGCGATATATGCAAACCTGACCCTATTCTCTCCTGCAGATATATCGCGTGAGCGAACTTGGACAAACTACTCGTGGCCCAACTACCGCAGACTCGTTTCGCGCTTTCCAATTGGTGAATTTCTTTAACGTACAACATTTGGAGTCCAAGGCAAGTTTAAAGGTATGGCATTATCAAATTAATCTTTACGTTTAAAAGGGCGAAAAGAAATAGACAGTCGCTCTAAACTAAACCTGTTAATTTCGCAGACACATTACTTTTGGCTGTGTACGAGATTTTATATGTCGCCGCAGAAACCGCAATTTTCGTTACAGTTTAACAATTTGTAAGTTGGCGCTTTTAGACAATTTTTAGTTTACTTTACTGAGTCTTTTTGTTCAATATTGTCATGACTATGACGACTATTTTCGCACAGCGTTTGATTTAGTTGTTTTGTTAATTATTTTTCTTGCTCTTGTAAAGAGTTACACGAAAATGCGACATGACCTCCAGTAATTTGTCCTGTAAGAAACCCACATCCTGCAATCTGTTAAGTAAATTAGTCATTCAGAAACGTTTTTTGCCGTGAGGTGCAAAACACTGCGAAGATTCACGCAGTTTTCAGCGACAGAACAAAGATTAATGAGTCAAACACAAGGCCAGCGAGCGTGGCGACTAGTCGGCCATTCCTTTTGAGTCGATTTATCAAGAACAAGATCAGTCCCCACGGAAAAAAGTAGCTCTAGGCTATTTTCTTAGGAAGCTAAAGTTATATCCTCAATCAGTGATTCACATAAGTTTTTCCGAAAGCCCAAATGAACAAAATTCAAATAAACAAAATCAATCTCATGCGAAAAAGCCGGAAGCAAAATGAAACTTGAAATGAAAATTGCTGACCTCTTTTTACGAATATTTAGAAACCTCTAATCCCGAAATAAAGCAAATAAAGAACACAGACAAAAGCTTTAGAATTTGATGTATGTTTACAAAAACTTCGGCATTGTAGCAGTAATTAACCCAAGAAAATGATTTTTACCTTAGTAAAATTTAATTAATCAAGGATATATATATACGCACGAACTTCTCTTTACGCATTCGAAGGACTTTATTTGCATAAAGTTAATGGGAAAATAAGACGCTCTTTCGATTCTTTAATATTCGCTGTTGCTCGGTTGGCTCACAAAATGTTACAAGTATTCCAATAGCGTGTTTTTCTGTTTATTACCATGTGATAAAATGGAAACTGTGGATCTGTCCGTGTTTCAAGTGCTTCTTCAACTGATTGTGATCAGGTAAATTGATATGGTTTTATGCTTAATGGATTGTGAAAAGATATAAAAGGTGTTTTAAAAAGTGTAAAATTGCATATGTAAAAGAACACAATGTCTCCAATCTAGTAGGTCATTGTCAGAGTTATATGCAGGCTTCTAAGTTGACATTCGACTTTTTCTCGTCATTGGAATCTTTACAAATTGTATATCGTAACAATTTGTATGCCCTGTATATGATATACTGCTCCAATCTTAACAAGATATCTTTTTGAATGAACAAAAACTGAGTTGAATCTCTTTGCATAAACGATTATCATATCGTCAGATCTTGTTCGTGTCCTCGTATTACCAACAAATGTTGAAAGCCAAAAAAGTACGCAAGTTAATTCTTTAACTACACTGGTATCTTAATTGAGACACAAACATCTACAGCTAGTTGTAAATACACAAAACAGTCAAGGATTTCACGGGAAAATTCGTGTTGTTCAATAAAAGAAATATAGAAAAAGATTCGCTGATTATGCTAAGGAAACTAGATTTGTAGATTGTTGCGCGGAAAAAGTAGCAACTACTAGAGTGTATGTAGCTACAGTTGAATAATGGCAAACGGTCTATGTTTGATCACTTGTTCTTTAACACTTGGGTCATGCGATATAAATTCAGAATCTGTACGAGGAAGTGGACGTCACTATAATGTCAATCATCTCTCAATGGTGCGAGTCCGACAGATTTCCTCTCGTTTCAATAATGATAAACGCTGCCTCGTCCCCGCGCGTTAAATGGCTACGCTTTTAAACGCCTGTAGACGAGGCAGTGATAAACGTCTCTACGAATCAAAGTTAGTTTTTTAAATTTGGAGTGGAGATCCTAACAATGTGCTGACGATGTATAAAATGCTATTTGATATACTTTATATTTCTATTTTACTTCGAGCTAACTTTTTAAAAGATTCTCGCATAAGCATCTGTGGCCTTTTGGGTCTCAAACTAGTATAAGAGATTAGACTGACCAATCGGTAAACCGACTCAGGGCAAGTCCTTGTTCTACGGCTGGCCAGTACTGAGCCATCGTCCTAAAATCCGTGCTCCAGGCCCAATATTATATTAAATAATATGTTTGATTCATTAAAATAATTTGTAATTTGTTCATTACATCATTTGTAATTAATATATTTTCTGTGTTAAAGATTTTTAGTATACTCATTTTTTAGTTAAAACGAATCTGAATTCGAAACACTGAAGCAACTATAAACTGCATGCAATCAAATAATAGCTTCTTGCATACAAACTATCATCAGGTTGTCGGTTGCTGCCCTGGTACACATGCGTGACTTGATACTAGTGCCAATTACCAGCAATGTTCCACTGATTAACGTAACATGTGAGTCTAAATATTAAACAGTCTCTCGAATGCAAAGGACCACACGACGTAAGAAAGTAGTCCAGTATGACTCGCTCTCGGATCTCTGATGTAATAGAAGTCACTCTTGGTGTCTTTGACACAAAATCTGAATGCAAGGCTATTACAACAACATCATTTTGGGGAGTAGGTTTAGTGGCAATATTTCTAGCAAAGAGTACATGATAAAGAGTAGCAGCTACTCAAAATATTGCCATTTAACCTGCCCCTAAAATGATGCTATTGTGATAGTCTTGATTGAGATTTGCCTGATTAAACAGGTATTTTGCTTGAACACATGAAACTGACAACGACTAATGTATGAGCCAGTTCCGAATATAGAAACCCCCAACCCCACTCCACCCGCTCGTGCAAACTCCCAGGCACTTGACTTTCTGAAGATTTTTTGATCAAGTTCCCTCTATTCACAAGTCTTTCTTGTTGTCAAATCCCCCACTGTCAGTGGGTTCTCCAAGGGTCAAACGCCCCCTGAAAGTAGATTACCGAGGATTCAATGCTCCACTCCCTGAACGTTCGAAATACTTGAGGAAGCATAAACAAATAGACATCTAACACTTTGACAAGCTCTTCGGTGAGACGAAACGGCTTGTGAGTGTGACTGTAACTCTCTTTCTTAAGTAGCGTAACATTTCTATTTAGAAAATGTTGTTGCCTTCTCCCGACCCTATTTCATCATGGCGGAAAAGGCTAGTTTCAAGCACTAACTTGTATGTTTGAGAGTTTTGGATGTAATATTCAAAAAAACGTTTGGGAGTCAAATGCCCGCCTATCAGGGACTTGATTTGGTGTCAAATGTGAAGGTCAACTGCATGACAGTCATTTTATCAAAGTGACGATCTTTTTCACTTTACTAGCAAACGTGAAGTCCAGTTTTCGCTTTCGCGCATCAGTCCATTTAATATCCTTTGGTATGTGGTGATATACTCTTATTTCTGTGGTTTGTACGTATCCGGCGTAGTTATTGTTTTCACATACAGGCAAGTTTTTGTATGTTCTATCGTTAGAATAGTTAATTAACTTTTGTAAGGCTGTATTGGAATAGATTTTGATAATACTATCTACACTGGAAACGTTTGATTGATTATCTTGTCCGGCTGAGAAATGACTAGAATTGAGTGATAACTTGTTCCAGACTCAAAACAAATTTTGTTAACAGAACTTAATGGAAAACTAAACTAATTTCCTTTAAGTGCACGTTTTTTAGAGCATGTATGTCACTTATAGCCTTCGGCGAAAATTCACCGAATATTACATTTGATTTTATCAATGAACGCTGCTCTATTTTGGCCAGCCTGCGATCGAAGAAAGTGAAAGAACTTCAGCAGAAAGAACAGAAATTTCTTGCGGAATACAGTTCGAAACCACTCATTTTAATGGAATATATTATAGCATATGATTAGGAAGCTTTGATTACAAGAATAAACCACAGTGGATAAATTATGTTTATGACTTGTATCGTGTCGTGACTACAGCTCCGGAAATCTCAAATTAGTGTTCTACAGTAATTCGAATAAATGTGATAGTTGAAAAAGCCCACGGCAAGGTTTAATTTGAAATGCTTTCTTGTGAGATGATGTCGTTGTTCAAAAGCTTTCTGGACCTGTTGTGCAAGTAAAGATGTAACTTCAGTGCGAGGACTCGATTACTGTACGGAATGCTGAATGACCAAGAAAAACACTTGACGTTGCACACAGTTCTTTTAAAAAATAAGATATATTCGCAAACAAGATTCTAGCCCAAAAATCCGTTGCCGGAACTTCTTTGTTAGCTACATGTACAAGTACATCTTTCTTGTAAGTGGATGAAAGCAAGTAAGAGCTGAAGATAAACATGAAAGAAGTGCTGTCATCATTGGCACAGAATAATTTGTGAGGTTCTTGTTTTCGTGTATGTTTGCGTGAGCATGAAAATGAGCGTGTGAGAGTGTCTGTGAGCTTGTGCGTACACACGCGTGTGACCGTATGTGTGTCCCGCAGGCTTGTGCGTACGCATGCGTGTCGCTGTTTGTGTGCGTGTGGGTGACCTTGAACGTGTACATGTAAATGTGAGCGTGTGCCCGAGAGCATATATGCGTGTGTTCCATAGCGTGTGCGTGCGCGTGTACACGCGTGTGCATTTATGTGACCGTGAGCGTATGTGTGTGTGTCCGTGAGCCTGTGCATGTGCGTGTGTGTCCGTGTGCGTGTGCGAGTGTGGCGTGAGCGTGCGCGTGTGTTCGACCGTGAACGTGTGCGTGTGCATGTGCGTGTGACCGTGAGCGTGCGTGCGAGTGTCCGTGAGCATGTGCATGTGTGGCGTGTGCGTGCGCGTGTGTTCGACCGTGAGCGTGTGCGTGTGCGTGTGACCGTGACCGTGAGCGTGCGTGTGTGTGACCGTGAGCGTGCGTGCGAGTGACAGTGAGCGTGTGCGTGTGACCGTGACCGTGTGTGTGTGTATGTGTGTGTGTCCATGAGCGTGTGTCGTGTGCGTGCGTGTGATCGCCAGCACTTGCGTGTGTGGGTGCCAGAATACCACTGTGAGCGAGAAAGCGACTTTATTACGTGTGATAATTGATGGGTGGTACAATTAGCGAGCTCGAGTTTGAGATATAGTAAACTGCGAAAAAGCCAGTAATGTATAATTCACTGAAAACAAAATAGTTTGTCCCCACAGAACACACAGATAGCTCAGTTGTGCAATTTAGACTGAATATTTTGCTAAACTTACTAAAGAAAACAATAGCGTAGTCTTGTGAAAACAGAACATACTGAGTTTAGACAAGTTGTAAAATTAGACTCAGCAAATTGTAGAATCCACCATTTGAGTGAAACTGGTTTCGTTTACCGAACCACCCTGTTTGAGCATTCAACTGCATTTTACACAAAAATGAGTTCGGTAGTGACCCCCATTTTCATTGTGGTAAACGTGTTTATGGAAATAAAATGATTTAAAAGACTCCTCCCGTCAGGTTTTGCTGCCACCATAGAATTTCAGAAATAAGGCGACGCCAAACTCTGAGGGTGTAATTTTTTAAAAATTTCCACAAATGTTCTCCTTGTTGTGCAAACAAATTTTAGCAAAATAATAAAATAGGGTTCGCCGGATTTGTTTTTATGTAAAATCTAGTTGAATGCTAAAAACAAAGTGTCAGTTGGCAATTAGGAAGCCCTGTATAAGGTAACCATGGAAACGGTACATTTAGTTGCCAGAGTGCAATGGTTGATAAGTGAAAGAGGTGATATAATGCTGTATAACAAAAAGCTGGATGTAATCTGCCATGATAAATGAGAAAGCCATAAAAATTTATAAGTGACACAAAAAAATGGAAAGCATGTGGTAGCCTCCTGTAGTTCTTTAGTACCCACCATAGTCTCTCGGCTTAAATTCAGTTCTTGAGCCTGAGGTATAAAGGGCAGCGGATGCTCCAATTGCTGATATCTTACACTGATTTAAAAATAAAGATGCTATTTGCTGCAAATTGTTGGTCGAGATAAGAATTTGTAATTAATCCAGGGTTAAAAATAAATAGTAATTGACTTTGCATACGTGTGGTGAAGCTGGCACACCACCAACGCATCAGCATTTTCCTCGCAAACAGGCTTGGTACTGATCTCACAGGGGATTGGTTTCTTTTGACGCTTCTTGTAGAAAACCAAATCTGAGTAAACGGCCGGAAAAAATTACCAATTTATTAAATCAAATGAATATACTCTGGACAAATTAAATGTAAAAGATTGTTTGCAATTTCCACAAAAAGCAGCTATTATATCAGCTCGTTGTATGCTGTTGCATTATAAGGCCTCGTTTACACAATACAGATAGGATTTCGTGCCGACACAAAGTCCGTATTGCAGTGTAAACAGCAACAGTTTTTCGAGGCACAAAAACCTATTCGATATGTGACATATCACTTTCGAAAGCGTTGCATCTCACTTTTTGAACGGCACGAAAGGTGTGTCGAAAAAATCGTTCCAAGTGTAAACAGAAGGCCTATCCGCTAGGGTTTTTACAACGGTACGAAAGCTATCCGGTATAGTGTAAACAGAAGGCCTATCCGCTATGGTTTTTATAACGGCATGAAAGCTATACGGTATACTGTAAACAGAAGGCCTATCTGCTATGGTTTTTACAACGACACGAAAGCTATACGGTATTGTGTAAACAGAAGGTCCGTATCCGCTATGGTTTTTACAACGGCACGAAAGCTATCCGGTATAGTGTAAGCAGAAGGCCTATCTGCTATGGTTTTTACAACGGCACGAAAGCTATACGGTATAGTGTAAACAGAAGGTCCGTATCCGCTATGGTTTTTACAACGGCACGAAAGCTATCTGGTATAGTGTAAACAGAAGGCCTATCCGCTATGGTTTTTACAACGGCACCAAAGCTATCCGGTATAGTGTAAACAGCAGGTCTATCCGCTATTGTTTTTACAACGGCACGAAAGCTATCCGGTATAGTGTAAACAGAAGGACTATCCCCTATGGTTTTTACAACGGCACGAAAGCTATCCGGTATAGTGTAAACAGAAGGCCTATCCGCTATGGTTTTTACAACG
>JAOEHT020152218.1:0-11931 GCA_025448195.2 Parazoanthus atlanticus
GGACACCTGCAAAGCATCATTATAATGTCAATGAAAAGAAAATATTTCACACTCCTTCTGCAACACCTCTGAAAAGTTCAACATGATAGTGGGAGGGGAAGGAAAATTGCTTTGCTGTTCCTTCATTTGACTGAATTACTATTGTGAATTAAATTATTAATTTTGGGGGAAAGCCACAAACTCCATTCACTTTTATTGAGGTAGAGAAAAGCTTTCAAAAGTTTATAATAAAAACAAAACACCTAACAATCACTATGAATTACAAATGCAAAAGAATTCGGAATAATACCTTTTGAAAAAGATTCTCTCAAAAAGGATAACACTTGCAGCGCATGCATAATCTGTACATTTAAAGAGTTCCACTCCTTTATAACATGGTTTGTAAGTCTTTGTTTCTTCCAGTTACGTTTAGCCGAAAGTGTGTAGAATTTAGTGTCCTAACGTAAAGTAGCAGTAAAAACGATAGTAATGACGAGTGGTTATGAAGTAGTGCGTGAATCATAAATATAAGAAAGCAAAATTCGAATAAAGAGTTCTCAAGCTGACATTTGTTGATGTGCTACTTACAATGTCCGTAACGATATTAATCCTGTAAACGCGCCTTTGGCGATGGCTGATATACTGTTCTTAGACAGATCCCTAACAAAGAAATAATGTGGTTTTATAAGCAACTCTTAAACATTTGCGTATGATCACTGATCGATTGCTATCCGTTAAATGTTCCTATTGGCTTTATTGTTATAAAGTTAATGTCGAGATATCTACCAACACGAAAAACCGCGAGAAATTAGTTTTCAAGTACTAGCCAAGGTTAAGAACAAATGCGTGGCTGGGGCGGAGCCAGGATTTTAGCAAAGTCGGCTCAGAATGACTTCGGAGGATTTGATTATTACATTACATTTTGCAACAAATATGCTACCGTTTTGGTCAAAATGTACCTGTTTTATGCAAGTTTTCTTTTGTTTATTGGGCTCGGAAGAGTCATTTGAACCACTCCTTGATACGCCACAGAGAGGAGTTTAGACGAAACCAAATGAAGTAAACTCTTTCGTTGGAGCTACTTGTGTTTAAATCTACCTTATTCAGTGTTATCCAAACTTAATGTACCTACAGTCCTTGTTCCAATAATGAAAAAAACATTTTTCTGCTGGAATTTTTATAATCCACCATAACTTTCTGATTATAAGCTCCCTCGGTTATATACCACTTCGGTTATAAGCCCCCTTGGTTATAAGCTCCACAGGTTATAAGCTGTCTCGGTTATAAGCTTGGTCGGTTGTGAGCTTCTTCGATTAAAAAGAATCGTTTGGATCTTATCTTTTTACTTATGAGACCCGCTCAAGTGCAATTTTGAAAATAGCTAATGAAATTGCGTGCAATCATTGAATTGCCCAATTACCACAGCATCCAAATTTTGGATGTTCAACACAGCGTGGTTAGACCTCTCTCTCTTTGGTGCTCTCTTATATTTTTTTGCTAAGCGCGTTTCAAGCATTTTGAAAAATGCCGGAGAGCAGATTAGAAT
Organism: Parazoanthus atlanticus; assembly: GCA_025448195.2. Taxonomy (NCBI): domain Eukaryota; kingdom Metazoa; phylum Cnidaria; class Anthozoa; order Zoantharia; family Parazoanthidae; genus Parazoanthus; species Parazoanthus atlanticus. The sequence continues at coordinate 1,526 of JAOEHT020152218.1, forward strand.
CACAGCGACCAAAGGAACCCATTGCTTTGGGTTGTGAAAAAGAGATGCACGAGCGGGGCATAATTTTCCAACTAACTGACGGAAGACTAAAACTAAAATTCAGACTAGAAATTCGTTTTCTAACGTAATGTAGCAGTGAAAACGTTGGTAATGGTTAATACTTCAATTTGGAAACTGCGTTAAGAACCATAGATAAAATAAAATAATTCGAATGACGATTTATCAGGCTAAAGAATTCATAGACATGTTACTTACAATCTCCCTAACGACGGTAATCCTGTAAATGTGCCGTTGGAGATGGCTGTTAACTTGTTGCTTTGCAGATACCTAACAAAAAAAACAATTTTGATTGTACAAGCAACTCATAAACATATGTGTGTAATTATTCAACATTTTTTGTCCGTTAAATGCTGATATTGGGTTGGCTGCAACAAAAGTTATGTCAATTTCTACCATCACGAAACACCGCGAGAGTTGAATCTTCAAGCATTGTAGCCAAGATTGAATTAAAAACAAAACCTCGGGCTGGGCAGAGCGAGGACGTTCGCGAAGGGGGTCCCGAATGACCTCTCTGGATTCGATTATTACATTTTAGAAGAAATATGATTGTAGAATGCAATTATTTTTTGGTTTAAGGGGTTCGATTGAGAGTGTCATCCAAACTCTTTTTATCTGTTTCCCTTCTTCCAATAGCGATCAAAAATACATCTTTTTGCTAAATTTAACGGTGTTTATAATCTACCACAAAACCCTGCTTATAATCTCTCTCTCCTTCGTTTTGCAAATGGTGCAGATAACATGCTGTCAATCTTTCTTTGGTACAAGTACAGTCCCAGAGAGCTTTAAAATCAAGCAAGAGTTATTCCTGTTTATAAAAAATGGCTCCCGCAGTTGTCTTGGAAATTATCGGATCTTCAGCAAAATATTAGAATAACTAACGTGCAAACGCTTTCTAAACTTTTTGGAAAAACAGTATTCTATCAAATAACCAATTTGGTTTCCGTACTAAGCACTCTACAGTTTACCCAATTTTACTAATTATAGACAAAATTCAAAACAGCAGTTGCAGATGGCATGTTTTCTTGATCCAAAGTCTTTGACACTGTCAGTCATAATATATTGGGTCTTTTAATGAATTAGAATTAAATGGAAATTTGCTCGTGTGACGTCAAATGTCCACAGATTCTGCTTTGACTGACAGAAGCCAAAAATCGAAGTCAAGACAAGAAACTCATTTTCTAACGTAAAGTAGCTGTGAAAACGATGGTAATGTTTAGTGATTGCGATTTCTTTAAACCATAGAAAAAGAAGAAGAAAATTTCGAATGACATCTTATCAGGCTGATAATCGTAGACGTGTTACTTACAATTCTCGTAACGATCTTAATCCTGTAAACGCACCATTGGCAATGTCTGTTATCTTGTTACTATCCAGAGCCCTAACAAAGAAAGAACATGTGATTTTACAAGCAACTCATAAACAAATGTGTGAAATTACTTAACAACCGCTGTCCGTTAAATGTTCATATCGGGTTGGCTGTTATAAAGTTAATGTCAAGATTGAAGAACCATAGATAAAAGATAGAAAATACGAATGACAAGTTATCAGGCTGGCAGTCGTAGAAGTATTACTTACAGATCCCGCAGTGACACTAATTCTGAAAATGCGCCCCTGGCGATGGTTGTAAATTTGTTCTCAATCAACCACCTAACAAATGGAGAATTGTGCTTTTACAAGCAACCCATAGACATATGTGTATAAATCGCTTAACATCTACATGTACTGTTCTTTAAATGTTCATATCGGGTTTAACGTCGAGATATCTAACAACACGAAAAACCGCAAAAAAAGGTCTTCAAGTACTCGCTGAGATTAAAAACAAATGGAAGGCTGGCAAAGCCAGGATGTTGCGAATGACCTCTGAGGATTCCATATTTACATTTTTCAACAAATATGCTACCGCTTTAGTCAAAATTTATATGTATTATAAATGCATTATTATATTTTGTTTAAAGAGTTCGATTAAACCGTGTGAGCCGTCCCGTGATCTGCCACAGAAAGGACTAAGATGAAACCAAACGAAAAAAAAAATCTTTTGTTGGAATTACTTGTGTTAAATGTTTATATTATAAAGTGTCGTCCAAACTTAATGTCTCCATAGCCCTTGTTCCGATCCAATAGGAAAAAACATCTTTCTGCTAGATTTAACGGTGTTTGTAATCTACTTTAAATCTCTGAATATAATCCCCCTCGGTTAAACGCTCCTTTGGTTATAAGCACTTTTAGTTATAAGCCTTACGATTAAAAGTCCCCTCGACATCTGGCCGAAATCGTGCGCCTGCCAGCCCGACGTGAATAATAGACCTCTTGGTTATAAACTCCCTCGGTTTATGAGCCCCTTCATTTACGAACCCGCTTCGTTAAAAGCTCCCTCGGTTAGAAGCTCCCTCAGTTATAAGACCCTTCAGATATAAGCCCCTTCGCTGATGATTCCCCTCGGTTTTAAGCCCCTTCAATTATAAGCCTTCTCGTTATAAGTCCCATCCAAACGCAATCTTTAAGGTGTCAGGAATGGATAATAATGACAAGGACTAAAACTTCCCTTTGCAAGAAAAATACGCAACGAATTACTCCAAGACCAGAACCAACATGAAATACAACACTTTCAGTATTCTTGAAATAGTTTTGTCAACCTTAAAGTTCGTGTTTTAAAACTGCCTTGCCATACATTTGTTTATACTTTTAACGCCAACCGTTAAAGTTTCTGCTGGAACTCCAATGAACGTGCGTGTAATGGTTAAATAAGCCAAACAAAGCAACATCCAAATTTTAGATGTTCAACACAACGTGGTCACATGCACCTCTCCCCTTTCTCTTCTCTTGTTTGTTTTTAGCTTCGCAGTTTTTACCCAGTTTGAAGAAGGCTGGATTGCAGGTTAGAACAACAGCGGTCCATTGTCATGGGTTGTCCATACGAGATACACGAGTGGGGCAAAATTTCCTAACTTCAGTTGATAATATTTAGTGAACTTTGAATACTTCTGAAGATCAAAAAATAGATTCTGTTATGCATGAATTTCAAGTTGCTCAAATTATCCTTTGGTTTGATTGTATTTGGAGACTTTATGTTTATTTCATATGCGACCATAGATCACCATAGATCGTATCGTAAACTGCTGACTTTTCCTATTTGGCAGAATAATTTGAGATCGTTAATTGACTCCCAATTAATGAACAATTGTTGGAATAAACTTAGTATGCTCAGTGCAGAGTTAGTTTCAACCTGAAAGTGTGCATGTCAGTAAATATGTAAATGAAAATTGGTTGCATTTGTCTCCAGATATGCAGTCTGTTAATCTGTTGTGTTTGACTGACAGAGGCCCAAAAACCAAATTTTGGACTAGAAATTCTTTTTCTAACGTAACGTAGTAGTGAAAACGTTGGCAATAGTTGGTCTTCGGGAATTGCCTTAAGGAACCATAGATAGAGGAAAATAGCTTTAATGACGAGTTATAAGGCTAAACAACTTGTAGACACGTTACTTACAGTCTTCGTAACAACGTTAATCCTGTAAATGTGCAGTTGGTGATGACTGATATTTGGTTAAAACTCAGATACCTATCAAAGAAAAAATGTGCTTGTACAAGCAACTCATTAACATATGTGTGTAATCACCTTTAAATGTTCTGCTAGCAGAGTAAATTCATTCCGAATTAACAAAGAATTGCTTGAATAAACTTAGCAAACTCTTTCAAACTGAAAATGTACATGTAAGCAAATCTGTGAACTTCCATTTGTGTTCAGATATGCAGTCTGTAAATACGTTATTATTTTGGGTACCCAACCATCTATTTTAAGTTAAATTATTCCTTTTCTCAACGTGAAATAAATTTTTGGGATAGTTGCAAATGGTGTAAATAAGATGTTGTTCTTGTTGTTGTTTAATTGCCTTGGAATGACTGAAGACCAAAACAGAGATCCAAAGGAAACCATGGCTAAAGGAAAATAGAAATTCAAATGAAGAGTTATTAGGCTGACATTGTTACTTACAGTTGCTGCAACGACTCTAATCCTGCAAATGAACCGTTGGTGATGGCTGGTATACTACTATCGTACAGATTCCTAACAAAAAACGTTAGTTGTTCATATTAGGTTAGCAGTTATAAATTTAATGTCGATAAAAGACCACGAGAAACGAGTCTTCGTAGATAGTAGATAGTTTAATTAAAAACCTTAATGGTAGTATTCAAGTGAATTGTTAAGGGCTAAAAATGATTCTAGCAATTATAAGATTTTTTATGGAAACTTCCAAATAATGAGTAAAATGGTTTGAATGTAGAGATATTTTATTACTTTTGATCACTCTGGCGTATCTCTTTACTAACAAACGAATAATCCTGTTATAATTTCCTCCCGTGTATGAGCCACCCTTTATCTCTAAGCGTCATCGTTAGCGTTAGATTAAAAATTGACATTAATTTGCATGCCTAGTTTTGTTGATTTGTTCTTTTCTACAACAGCAATCAACTTGAAATTTTATTAGCTGCAATAAATTGAAAAAAAAAAATTTCTACGCTAATTGGATGATGTCAACATAGATTGTTATGGCAAAACAATTATGAACTTTGGATTAGTAAGTCAACAATTTTAAACTTTTTGACAAGAATTGGCTCATCATCAATTCTTTTCGCTAATTTTATATATTTTGCATGAACTACCCAAAAAGCACGTGATATAACTAATTTTAAATGTTTTGCTGAATTTTAGCTAAAAGCTAGAAAGGGGAAAAATTTAAGAAGGCGTTCATTGACGTCATTGTTGAGGACCAAAGTTATCAGGGCAACTAATTGAAAAGTTCATAAATAAATTGAAAAGTAATAACGAATTGGTATATATTGTTCCTGCAAACTTATCGCTTGAAATCTTGAATGGTTCCTGATATCCTTGTGGGCGGAGAGTCAATTTGACCACCCTCCCCCTCCCCCATCGATCGTTGTTTGTTTATGTTATGATTTAGAGGTTGTCCATTTAAGGGTTAACAAAAATAAAAAGCGAGGAAGCCCCATTTACCAAATATACTCTCCATGGGGTTCCTCCACAAAGTAAAGCTTTTAAAAGTTTAAAATAAAAACAAAATACTAGCAGTCACTATAAATTACAAAGAAAAAACAATTCGGAATTGTACCTTTTGAAAAGGATTCTCTCAAAAAGAATAACACGTGCAGCAAACGCATAATCTGTTCATGCTTCTGAAAAGTTCCATTCCTTTATAACCTGGTATGAAAGTCTCTGTTTCTCCCAGTTACGTTTAATCGAAAGTAATCTGCGTTTGTTTTATGAGTGAAGGTCATTGTAAACTTAAAGTCTGACTTAGATACAGATTGATCATTTAAGCACTTAACGATAGGAAGTCATCTGTGGTAGCGCCGTTTTTCAGTAAGCCTGGTCCATCCAAAGTTATCTGAGGAGTCGGTGGTTGAGGTGTATGGAAAGCGATCGAAAATGATCTTAGCTGCTTTGTTTAAGAGAATGTTTCCTTGTTACCCAAAAAAAATTCACTGTCTGATAATTACCACTGAGCGTGAAACTCCCAAATTAAAGATTTTATAAGATTATTTTAATGTTTTAGCCTTTTAGTTAGCCATTTTTCTCCATTTTATCTCTATATATATCTATTATATCTTTTTACTTATCTATTTTTATTTATTTCCATTTTTCATTTTTTATTATTCTAATTGTATTTTGTGTTATAGATGACCTTCCTAAAATCACTCTTAGTGACGGCTAAAAAGTATTTTATTATTATTATTACTATAAAACCCATTACGAATATAAACAGTTAACGTGACCATATTCAAAATTGATTTGTTCTTAAAATTTAACGAAAACCGTGTATGTATGAGCTCGAAACTGCCCAGATTTCACTGATCGTTATCCCTTGGCTTCCTTTAACTGTGTTCAGACTGGACCTTTACTTTTGTGGAGTTCCTGAGGCTGGGGTGGGTGGAAAGAAGTAGCCGAGGCATAAAAATCAAAAACCTTAGCGCTATCCACACCAAAGTGAACGTGCTAATTATACAAATCAATGCTAATCTAATGGTAGTTAATTATGTCAAGTGTTACAATATCAAAGCCGACCACTTTTTCTTCTTTGTGGGCCAACTTTAATTTAATGATGATTTAAGATTAATGTGTTCATGTTTATTGACTACGAATTAATGAAAAAGTGTTGGATAATAATAATAATAATACATTTAAAAAAATTATAGCGCAAATTTCATAAATATATGTCCAAATGCGCTTTGGTATAAAACTTACGCCGATCTAAAAATAGTTGCTACTTATTAAATTAAAATCATTGATAAAAATGTTTCTTGAATAAAAAGGATGGAATAGACTTAGCATGCTTAGTACAATGCTGTTTCAATCTGAGCATATCCATGGCAGTAAATTTTTTTAATCGCCTTTGCTTCCATTTGCCTTCAGATCTCTAGCCATTAATCAGTTATATTTTGGATGTCCAGCCACCTAATTTAATTTAAATTGTTGCTTTTTTTATGTAATTTTAATTTTCTGTTGTGTGCAAATCAAATTTGCTGCTGTTGCTGTTGTTGTTACAGCCTTTGACTGACAGAAGCGAAGTCCTGACTAGGAATTTATTTTTTAAAGTAAAGTATTAGTAAAAACGATGGTAATGATTAGTGATCATGAAGTTGCGTGAACCATAGAAAAAGGAAGATAGAAATTTGAATGACAAGTTATCGGGACGTGTTACTTACAGTTCCACTAACGACGTTAATCCTGTAAATGCCCCCTTGGCGATGATTATCGGCTGCCTGTTCTCATACAGATCACTAACAAAGAAACGATTGTGATTTTACAAGCAATTCATAAACATATGTGTGTAATCACTCAACAACTGCTGTCTGTTAGATGTTCTGCTCGCAGAAATTGTTGGGATAAACTTAGCATGCTAGTGTATTGCTGATTCAATCTATAAATGTACCTTTAAGCAAATATGTGAACTTTTATTTATGTTCAGATATGCACTTTGTGAAACAGTTATTTTGGGTGCTAAGCCACCTAATTAAGTTAAACTATTCGTTATTTCATTGTGAATTAAATGTTCTAAATAATTGTAAATGGTGCAACTAAAATGTTGCAGTTATTTAACTGCCTTTGAATGAAAGAAGCCCAAAATTGGAGTCCAGAGTAGAATTTGTTTTCTAACTTGACGTAATAGTGACAACGATGGTATAATGGTTAGCAACAACGACAGCTTTTCTTTATTTTTCTAGTTGTACTTATTATTACAGATATAATAAAGAAATTAAAAGGAATCAGAAAAACTGGTTACAGGTTGTTAAGTGCTGGCCACCTGTAGTAACCATAGGGACTAATCGAGACAGATGACCTTTATATAAGAAGCTTATAGATGAGGTCAGAAAAAACGTTTAGGGCTAGGAGTACCTGGCAAGCACTGGCATTAAAATGAATAAGAAAAACTGGTTACAGGTTGTTAAGTTATGGCCACCTGTAATAACCATAGGGACTAATCGAGACAGGTGGCCTTTATACAAGAAGCTTATAGATGAGGTCAGAAAAAACGTATATGGCTATGAGTACCTGGCAAGCAGGCATCTCCCATATCCAGAGGGGGCATGAGAGATCTCTGCCAGCAGGTTGATAAGCTGTATTTGAAAAATCAAAAGTAGAAAACGGAAAACTGTTGCTAATAGGAGATTATAATAAGTGCAATGATAGTAAATGAACACGTAATAGAAAACACACACAGATGGGAAAAAAATTAAGTTACAGATAAAAGAGTAAAGAAAAGATGAATAGGCAGAAATGAATTGCTGTTTTATTTTTGTTCTGAATGAAGATTTGTTAAAGGACTCATCGAGGATTCATCGATAGAATTCCAAAGTTTAGGACCACAAAATCTTACATCATGTAAACCGTAATTTGTGCGAACTAGAGGTAGAGTAAAGGTAGCTTTGGAAGCAAAGCGTGTGTTATAGTGGTGCTGGCTGCTGACTAGCTAGTGTGAAGATGTCATTAAAGTTTTCAGGAAGACTACCTTTGTGAAACTGATGCAACTGCTGATGCATAAATAAAGTTGTATATAGTTGAACAATGTCAGGTGACTTGAGCAAATTTAGTTCTTGAACAGAAGAGATGTGTATGTGCCTGAAAATAAGTGAAAGTAATACTTCGATTTGCCTTCTTTTGTAGAATTACAAGTGGATTAATAATAGATTCTTAGGTGTTACGCCATATCAAGACCCCAAGCATATGTGAAAAATGGAAGAATTATGAATTCTGAAGTTACGTTATGAACCATAAATAAAGGAAAATAAAAATTCGAATGAAAAGTTATTAGGCTAAAATTTTGTAGACGTGCTACTTACAGCCGCGTTAACTTTATTAATCCTATAAATGTGCCCTTGGCGATGGTTGTTAAACTGTTCCCATACAGATCCCTAACAAAAAAACAATTATGATTTACAACAAACTCAACAACATTTGCACCTTAAATGTTCATATTGGGTTGGTAGTTACGACGTTAATGTCGAGATACCTACCAATCCGAAAACCGCAAGAAATGACTCTTCAAGTACTAGCCGAGGTTAAAAACAAATGTAAGGTTTAGGCAGAGCTAGGATTTTAGCGAAGGGGGCTTGGGATGACTTCTGGGGATTCGATTGTTACATTTTTTAGCTAATATTCTACCGCATTGATCAAAATTTACATGTTTTATGCATTACAGTGGAATCCCAATTTGTCGAACCTCCAAGGGAAATGGAATTTAGTTCGAAAAATCGGGAGTTCGAAAAGTCGAAGGTGGCATCGAATCACCCCTTTTTTCTGTGATATTGTTTTACAAGTACCAAGAAAGCAGACAGCAACGATATAGCACTCTTGTTAATTTATGTACCATCTTTATTTACAAGCAAAACGTACATAAAAACTTAAAGATTTAAGCCAATTTAGCAGAACAAAAATCAATACTGAGCTAATACATTTGTAAATTTTACGCGGACTCTTGACTGCATTTCTTTCCATTTACTATATGTATAAAAAAAAAACATTTACAGTAAGTTCACTCAGCTGAAATAATGAGTGATAAGCTCTTGCTTCTTTTCAACCCGGAAGCTCTTCTCTATGATGTCTGAAATGATTCTCAAGTATCGCGACGGAGATCACTGATGTGCCTGTCATCTGTAAATAAGCTGAATGTACTAAGCGCCTCAAATGCCTGACGGAGTTCATGTTGTGACGGTGGTGTCAGAGGTTCATCTACGATTTCAACGCTTTTTTCCTTTCTTCTTCTTCCTCTCCGTTGTTTGATAATGTAGACTGTCTGACTTGCACTAGTATGTGCTCAGCAGTTAGTGGCGCAGCATAAAATGTAGCAGCATCATCATCGCATTCGACAATAACTTAATTGCATCCAGGAGTGCATGTGGCTAAAACCGGTTTTTGTTGGTTTCTGAAATTTCAAAATTCGAGAAATCCAATGTATATTTTTGAAAGGAAGAAAAGAAATAGTTCAAAATATCGGGAGTTTCAAAAAAATTGAAGGTTCGAAAAATCGGAGATAAAATTACAGTGTCTGACCGAAGCAAAACCAAGGGAAAAGACTTTTGGTTCGAAGAATCCGGAGTTTCCAAAAATCAATTATTCGAAAAATTGGGATTCCACTGTATTTTTTTGGTTTGAGGAGTTTGATCGAACCGTGTGAACCACCACTAGATCCGCTACAGAGAGAAATTCGGATGAAACTTAAAAAAGCGGTTTTGTGGCATTCCGTTCATTTGTTTATATTTTCAGCGCCAGCCGTTAATGTTTCTGGTGCAACTCGAAACCAAAGTACTCTTTTGAGTATCATCAAATGTCGTGCTTTTGCTAAAATCAGCTAATCAAAGCAACGACAAAAGTTTGGATAGGCAATACAGCGTGGTCAGAACTTTCTCTTTCGTTCTCTTTTTTTTATTTTTCTTCGGGCGTTTCATCCATTTTAAAACCAAAGCAGCCCAGGAGCCCATTTTCTTGTGTTGTTCAAAAGAGATACACAAGTGGGGCAGAACTTCTTAACTTCAGTTGATCATATTTGTTAAACTTCAAATTGTTTTAAATCAAAAGATAAATCTGTTATGTCTGAATATCAAGATACTCAAATTTTTATTAAGCGTTATCCTTTGGCTCGCCTTTATTGTAATCAGACTGGGTCATTATGTTTGTTTCAAGTGTGACCATAAATCGTGTAATAAATCCGCTAACATTTTCCTATTTTTTATATGATAATTTGAGATTGTTAATTGACTTCTAATTAATGAAGAATTGCTGGAATAACTTAGCATACTTACTGCAAAGTTTTTTCCAGTCTGAAAATGTAAGTG
>JAOEHT020152283.1:0-11931 GCA_025448195.2 Parazoanthus atlanticus
TTCGCGTTTTAAAATATTTTCACAAACTAATACCCATTTCGTGACTTGTACATGAATACCTTTCATGACACAAAAAAATGAAGAAAAATAAAATGTCAAACCGACGCCGACCGTACCGCTTTTAGGGAGACAGCCTCTTAATACGTGAAAAAATATTCACATTTCCTGATCTTATTTTCTCTTACAGTTCGTTTACAGGGAAGTAACTTTACTGGCATTGGACGCGTCGAGATGTATCACAATGGAACCTGGGGCACAGTTTGTGACGATGGGTGGAGCTTAACTGATGGTCGTGTGGTGTGTCGTATGCTGGGCTATAATTACACTATCCAAGTCAGTTGTTGTGCGAAATATGGACGGGGCACTGGGCCGATATGGCTTGATAATGTAAATTGTAATGGAAAAGAGAGTAACCTGGCAAACTGCCAACATAATGGATTTGGGAAGCATAATTGTCATCACGGCGAAGACGCCAGTGTCGTGTGTTCTAACTCTCCAGGTAAAATTTTATGATCGCCTAGATTGAATAAAACTAAAGGAGAAGGTGAACACCTCAGTGAATAAAAGCCACTTCTATTTCAAAAGAAGGCTCTGTAAGGGTTGGTACGGCTACGGCTCAGACAACGTCGACTGAAAACCAACATTCTAATTTTCCCTTTCTTCGTTTGCTACCGTCATTTTTTAAAGCTTTTTGTATGAAGGAGTGCGAGTTGACCGAACTGCAGACCCTGGTTGTAAGACAGAACTAGTAACGGGACAAATTGTATATCGAAGTTTACGTTCTCCAGAAACCCCAATTCAGTGTTTTTTCTCGTTGTAATTTTGGCGGTGGCCAGGTGGTCGTTCTGGTGCTTGTTCACGTGCAGTGCAATGCTAGCGCTTCGTTAAGTAAGACTTGTTTTTCGCCTTCTTCGTAGATGTAACCGTATTAGCTGCTTAAACTCCCTATTAGGCATTCGCGAAATTTGACCAACTGAACTGTAGACACTGTCGGCGTTCCAATGATCACTCTCATCACGTTTATTCACAGGTAGCTCAGGCTCCCTAATCAGTAATATGTATCGAGTAACGTCCTACTGGATAGTTTTATGAAACACTTTGGACAGATAGACCCTTTCATAGTTTCCGTCGCCTTCTTAATTGGGGGGAAGTCACGGTTAAATTACAGCAAATTTATGAGAAAAATTATGATCAACTTTCAACCCTTGTAATACTACTACTATGCAAACATCGGATTTTGTTAAAAGTTTGTTTTTGTGAGGTGATGATATGTAAATTATATCTTCAAAACAAAAAGAATAATTTAAGGATACAACCTTGAGTTCGTAATGAAAATTTAGAACTCCATACAAATTTGGATTCAACCTATATCATTAATTAAATAACCTGGGCTATATGTGGTCTACTACATTTATATCAAACGTTTACATATAAAAGTGTTGAGACTCCCTGATGCTAAGTCCAATAAGAGGCTTGCAAAATGCCTATACTTTTGATGAAAAATGGTGCGAAATACCTAGATTAGACCTGCAACCAGAACTAACGTTCGACATTAAACTTGTCAGCCTAATCTAAACCCATGAAATATTAATTAAATATTAGCAAATACAAAAAAATATTTTTTAAGAAGTTAATCAATGATTTGGTAATTTTGAAACTAAAAACAAATAAAAAGAGGGGCGGCAGAAACTTCTCTGTGATTGGTTAACCAAACAAGAGCCAACATCTTAACACAAGCCTAATTGGTGGGTAATAGGAAAGGCAATAGAACTAGAGTGGATAAGAGAGTACAGCTTGTATAGATAACAGTGTGTCTTCTAGTACAATTTGATGAAAGTAAACACGAGCCAGTAAATGTTTCAAAATAGCAAAATTACACGACCGAAAAACTTACGAGGGCTGACTTTGAAATATTAAACGAAAACTTAACGGTGATAATCTGGTTACCTTGTTATGAGTTTTCTTGCTTTTTCCTCGATCAGTCGAGTGCTTCTTTAATATTTTACTAATGATAATTGCTTTTTGCGCTCCGGGTAAATCTGAAGCTAGCTCATTTCTTGGAAACACTCTTAAATTTGGTTTAGATTAAAACTGGGCTCAAACTTGGTTTTGGCAGCTGCGATCTACCACAGTTCGGCTATTAAATCAAGAACAATTTCAGCTTTTGCATTTTTACAAATCTGTCTTCAATTTTAGAGCCTCCTACTTAATTTCATAAATCTGCTATTATTTAAAACATAGTATATTTATTTCTGCTCTTTAGAATGCCAAAATTATCGTTAATTCAGTGCATTGTAACGCAAAACATAAAGTTGGTCAGGTACAAAACAGTACTTGTATCAATTTTAGTAGATTTTGGCCCAACCTGTAGTACAGCTGATACAAAACTGAACTATTTTTTTTTACAATATCCGGCAAAACCTGCATTACCCTATCACTTCTTGGTTCATTTCCACGGAAGGACGAGAGGGAGTCAAACTAACCACAAGATTTAACATCGTAAATCCGTTCACAGTTGCAGTCCGTCTAAGAGGAAGTAGCTCCCCAGCAGAAGGCCGGGTTGAAGTTAGTCTCAATGGGGTCTGGGGAACAGTGTGTGACCGCAGATGGGACCTTTCCGATGGTCACGTGGTGTGTCGAATGTTGGGCTATAAGAGAGCTCTACAGACCAGCTGTTGTTCCAAATATGGTCAGGCAAGTGTACCGCCATGGCTAATCGATTTTCAGTGTAGCGGAAAAGAAAGCAGTTTGCTTGACTGCTCACACGCAGGATGGGGCTCAGCCAAATGTCGCCATAATCAAGAGGCAGGAGTGATTTGCTCAAACGATTCAGGTAAGTTCTAGAGTTCGCTTGATTTACCTGGAAATTCGAACTGCATCCTTGATAAGAAATATATTAAAAAACAATTTTACTAAAGCACTATACTTCCAGTGTAGTTTAAGTCAAATAGCTATAAAACATATTTTCAAAACCAGACCTATATTACTTTTAAATCATCCATGGATATCTGCATGAGTATAGCTGAGAAATACTCAGCGTTTAGTCACTTCTTACAAAACTGTTTGAAATAGTCAGTAAATGTCTACTGAAAACGCAAATATCGAATCTAATTTATTAAATATTTTTCTTAACACCTAGTAACGGTTAGACTGAGAAACGGCAGTTCGCTTGCTGAAGGCCGCGTAGAAGTGTACTACAAAGGAACCTGGGGCACAGTATGTGACGATTCTTGGAATCTGCATGACGGTCACGTGGTTTGCCGCATGCTGGGGTACAGTCACGCACTCCAAGCCAGCTGCTGTGCCAGATATGGACAAGGAAAAGAAGACATTTGGCTGCGCGATTTGATATGCACTGGGAAAGAAAGTAGTATTTTTAGCTGTCCGCATCGAAAGAAAGCCGCCTTAAGCTGTACCCACAGTGAAGATGCAGCAGTTGTTTGCTCAGGTAAAATTAGCCAGTTGTTTGGTAACAGTTCTAAGACTTAAACTCGCATGGTCAGAAGAATTTAAATATTGTAGATAAAACATTTTGGTTGGTCTACATCGTTGAAGCAAGAGTTATAAGAATACCTAACCGTTAAATACAGACAAACTAAATGTTGTGGCATCCTTTGTCTTTGCAACAAGGTAGAACGCTGAAGTTGGCTTCGAAATAAGCGTTTGTTAGAGAGCCAGCGCCATTTTGGCTATGTTCTATAACCCATTAGTTCGCAATCATAGCGTGTCGGCTAATTTCCGAAATTGGCTTAACAAGGCCGAAGGCCCGAGCCGAGTGCAAAGCGTGAGCGAGTCACAAGGGCGAAGCCCGAGTGCGAAAAGAAAAGTAGAAGAAAGGGGAGTGATATTAATAGCACGTGACTGACTTTTTACCAATAACATTGCTCGTTCTGGGGGTATGTTTTCCAAGCATATTCTCGTATACTCTCCCCAGCTACTTCTTATTAAAGGTAAAAGAACTATGTCAACAAAAGTGGTGATGATTATGATTATTATATTTTTTCCAGATCGACCGTCCTTCCATAATAAACAAACAAACATTTCATCGTGAAACTGTCAATTTGGCGAAATTGCTCTTCAGCTTAGCAGGTCTGTTCTTTTTTCACTGCGAGTTCAAGCAGTCCATGCATTGTTCTTTTATTTATATAGTGAAGCAAAATTGAACAAGCTTTGATATCCGTTCACTATTTAAACGCAAACTTCCACAATAACCAGATCAAAGGCTTCGATCGATCACTCAATAGCCGAATGTGCCTGGCAAAAAGTCATCCCACGTATCACTACCCTGCTCTTTTCCTCCCGTTAATTTTCAAATCTAAATTTGTTGAGCCCACTCGAATAAACAACAGCGGTTACTCCACAGGAAGCTCGAGCCCACGCAACGAATTAATGGTTATACCGCAGAATGAGTCAACACATAGTTGCTAAAAAGGAACGATGCAATTGGATAATCAGTCAGAAACAATAACAATAACCCAAAACTTCGCACAAAACATAAAATCCGGAAACAAAGCAACTCCTTTGTGGCTACTTAAACAATTAAAGACAATAGAAGCAATAAGGCTCTACTCTCAGAACGAAAGACCCTATTGGATCTTTGACAATAGCATTAACAATAGCTGACACGTTCTGACGTATTGTCAGGTTTATCCCAAAGGTTAGGGTTATTTATATTGTATTTTTGTCCAATAGCATCTCTCGCTCTCAGAGTAGAAGGTGACTCAATAGAAGCGTTTGGTACACCTACGTTTTTACTCTATGGCACCAGATATCAAACGAACGCTTGTTACGAAGCCAACGTATTCTCAGGCATAGCGGCGTCGTTCATGGCAACAATTTCAGCATCTGAAAGGGCCGCTTTCTTCTCGTGTCAAGAATGCCGTGAGCTGAGTTAAAACTTTTGATGAAATAGAAGACAAATCAGTAACTGATCATCAGTAGGATATCTATATAGGCGAGTTTCGTATTCCGGGAAGGCCTGGGTCGAGTTGTTAATCTAGCATGAGAGCGAGGTCGATGCGGGGTAATTTACGCCATTGCCTCATGTTTTGCTTACTTGGATTAGTGTTTGTAACCGAATTTCTGTAGTTTTATTCGAATTATGGAGCCCTGCTTCCCTCGAATGTAAGGTGCCGAATTAAAAACATACTTGCAAGTTCGAGGAGATCACGGCTTCGAAAAAACTTTGCGAAGAGCCTTTGGATTTCTCAATTAAAGCTCACGAACTTGGGATCGAAGCCTTGGACGATGAGCAAGTAAACCAGACCGACGCAACATCAAACCTTTTGACAGTGGATGAAGCAATTCCTAATCCATACACGGGCGTATTTGTTAGTAAAAGTGTACCCTCGTTCAGACACGCTATTATGAAAACCAAAAAAGTATTTTATTTGTAATCTTTCTCAACAGTCAAGGCAAGGTTAGTTGGTACTTCGGATGCAGATGGCCAAGTTGAGATCAACTACAATGGAGCATGGGGACGAGTCTGTGGATGGTCCTGGGACCTGCAGGATGGGCAAGTGGTCTGCCGCATGTTGGGCTACTTGCGTGTTTAGCTGTTGGCAGCGAAAAATTGTGGAAGGGAGACGGCCCAATTTGGATGAGTGATGTTCAGTGCACTGGAACCGAGAGAAGTATTGCGACCTGCCGGCACAAAGGCTGGGGGCTACATGACTGCAACCTTAATGACAACGCCTGGGCGATTTGTACCAACTCGTCAGGTATCTCTTAATATTTCCCTGAAATTTCATCTCTCACTTTCTGTTACGATAACTCTACCCCGCCACCAACCACAGTAGACTGTCTATAAATAATTTAACAGTAATAAGAGTATTCATAATAATTATAATAATAAAAATAGTAACAATGTTTATTCTGCCGCAATTAAAGAGTTATGAAAATAGATACATATAACTTAACACGAGTTCTTTGTACAACATTTTGATAAAGCAATTAAGATGATAAAAATGGCAATAACAGTGATATGACCATGACTGGCGGCGTCACCATGACCACAACTATGATAACGATCGTGACCACAATCGTGACTATGACCGTGACCGTGATCAAGATCTTAATCATCCCCATGACTGCGACTGTGACCGTGACCGTGACCGAGACAACGTTCACGACCAGTACCAGGACAGTGAGTGATACCTCGGCCACGATCATGATCATTATCATGACAATGACTATAACAATGACAATGACGAAACAATGACCATGATAAAGATAATGACAATGACCATGACCGTGACAATAATAATAACCGTGACAGTGACCATGACAATGACCATGATAATGACCATGACCACGACCTCGACCACGACCACGACCACAAGCATGACCACGACGCTGACCATGACACTGGCCATAACAATGGCCAAGGCCATGACAATGACGAAGACCTAACAACCACAATGACCATAATAGTGATTAAAACCGTAAGCTCAATATTAATCAAAGTATTGCTCAAATCCACAACGTTACGTCATTGTTAGATAGCTGTGAAAACCTTCCTACAGTGCAAGCTTGATTTAACGTACTAACTTAAGCCCGGTTTCCTAAGAATCGCTCCCGTCGCTCCAATCGCTCCAGTCGCAAAAATTTTTTTGTGATTATATGGAAACCGGGCTTTATATGATGAAAGAAGGTTTTAGTGGGGTTTTTTTTTTCAACTACACCATGTTCTAAGATGTCGATTAAATTAATGAAGATGTCAGATAACCTTGTTACCGGAAACTAAGTGAGCTTTAAACTGTATAGAAGTAAAATGACTAAACAGATGGACACTATTGGTGAGTTGGACTGACTATAATATGGAATAGATATATTTAGATAAATATAATTGATCCCTTCAGTTGAGCAAAGTTCTTTTTTCGAAATGTACAAAGCAAGCTGTATGTTTTAAACTCGACTTACGTTTTTATTTGGGATAATCGGGTTATTTTTGTTTGCTGCTTCGCGATGGTATCAAGAGCTCTTCCCGAACGTATTAATTCATATTCCGAACTTCGGTCAATTGCACGCACCTTAAACGTTTTCTTTGCGGCAAAATTATCGGTATAGTATACAGACACAAAGTTTTTTTAACAACTTTAATGGCAGCATGAAAAGCTAGCCAAAAACTGTATTTTATCTGTTTAAAAGTTATAGTATGAATGGTCAATGCTTCAAAAAGCAAACGTTTGCAATCAAAAGATCATCGTCAAGGTTAAAAAGGGCATTATAGGCATGATACTGCATCTGTAATTGGTACCTATCCACTATGCTAAAATTCTATAGCTACTAATGTGCAAAGTATTCTAATGATCGTTACGTACGTCTCGATGTTTTTGTATTTGATAGCATGGTGCCCGCGTAGCTTTGACACTGGTCACAAATAAAGCTCTAATAGCGGTGAACATTGGAACTTTGTTTGTGAATCTCTTTCTAATCAACCGGGGACAAGATTAAAGCAACGATGCAAATTTGTGCTCGTCCCAGGGCGTTTTGTGGTTTATCTTGCCACGTACCAGATGTGAGTTATTGTCTGGTTGCCAGAGGAAGACTAACCATTCCAAAAAAAAGCAAATTGGGTTTTTGAACTTCACTGTAAAACTGAACTAATTGTTCCCTCTGTGACGTTACTCTTACAGTCAGATTAATCAACGGACGTTCTAATGCTGAAGGCCGCGTAGAAGTTTATCATAATGGCAGCTGGGGCACAGTATGCGCCAACAATTGGGACATAAACGACGGTCACGTGGTGTGCCGCATGTTGGGATACAGTCACGCTCTCCAAGCCAGCTGCTGCGCAAAATATGGACAGGGGACCGGGCCGATATTGTTAGATAACGTGCAATGTAAAGGAAGCGAAAGCTCTTTGTTAAGCTGTTCACACAATGGAGTTGGGGTTCACGGGTGCAAGCATAAGCAAGACGCCAGTGTTATGTGTGCAGGTACATATTTACTAGCTCCTTTTTATTAATCTCAAAGTGCCATTAGCCTGTGGTCCCCTTACACTACGAAGTACCGTGCGCTCCTAGAAAACATCCAGCGAAAAGGAACGAAATATATGTTGAACTATCCGCAGAACGTGACTTATAAAGAGAGACTTGTTGAACTTAATTTACTGCCCTTAGAGTACCGAAGAGAAATTTCAGATTTAGTATTTTTTAGTCCAAAATTTGCCTCATATCCACGGACGTAAGAAAAATTTTGTGTACTTTTGAGCCAAGATATCGAACGCGAAACTATGACCCTAATAATTATAACTTAATTTATTAACATAATCAGGACTACGTTTGAAAATTATACTTCGTTAGGACTGCTGAACTATGGAACTCTTTGCCATCTGAAATTAAGTCCCATGATTCACTTAATCCGTTTAAGAACAGCCTTGTTATTATGTGTGTTTCTAAGAGATTAACTTATAACCCTCCGGGTTAGAATGCCAGATATTTTTTTTGTTTGTAATTTACACAGCCAGTACTCTTTTACTCTTCCTTTTTTTTCACTTTTTCTAATTTTGCATTAAGATCATATTATAATTAGCCTTTTTAAACGTAGGGGTTAGGTCTCAATTGGGACGTAAGTTCCGCTCCTTTCCCTTGTCACACCCAATTTAATTTGATTTCTCACCTTTCCTTTGTAATTTATGTGACAAATTAAATAAACTAAACTAAACTACTTTATTTTCTTTCTTTCTCTTATTGACATTTGCTTGTTCAAACACATGGTTAAATGTTGTGGGATACAATTTATATAAAAATATGTTCTTTCATTCTTGCTATAAATTATAACCCTTGCTTTGCAAGCCCTGGAACATGTGCTAGCAGTTTTAAATTATAGTTTCAGTTCGTTTAATGGGAGGGAACTCCTCCACCGAAGGACGAGTCGAGGTGTACTACAACAGAGCCTGGGGCACAGTGGTCCGCGATCAAAAGAGGAACAATGCTCTTGTGGTGTGTCGTATGCTGGGATTCACACACAACCTCGGACCCTTCTTGTACGCCAAGAACACGGCATACGGGGAGGGGGCTGGGCACATTTGGCTACGTGGTATTCGCTGTACTGGGAATGAAAAGAGTCTAACCAGTTGTCCGGGGGCACGATTCGGACAGAATTATCCGACTCATAATGACGACGCCGGCTTGATATGTTCAAATAAAACAGGTAAAAACGTTTCTCATAAATAATGTGCATACCCTTGTTTTTCTTGCAATATGATGACGCTTCTGTTAAGTTTATTTAATGTGAAAGTGTAAATATTGTCCTACTTATTTGTTCAAAGAAGCAGCGATTTAGTTAGGCCCAACTAAAATGACGATAATCTCACCAAGCTTGTGCAAAGGAAAGTATGTGCGTGAGTTGCGAGATTCACGTTTACATTACGTTTACGTAACAAAGCTCCAAAACCGCTGTATCCGTTAAGGCGCCAACAGTGTTGCCGGAGAGCTCAAGATCTAACACAAACACTATCACTATCACAATCACAATCACAGTCACTGCAGCAAACACCAGCATCGCCGGAAGCGGAAACAGCAACACTAATATACCAACAGTAACAGCAATATCAGCACTAATACCAACACTAACACCGATAGCAACACTGACGGCGACGCCAACGTCGACACCAACGTCGGCACCGTAAGCGCCGGCACCAGCGCGAACGCGATCACAAACACGAACGAGCACAAAGATTGCGATTTTCATTTACATTGGTATAATATTTTATCAGGCGCCGAATATCGGACGATTTATTGTTCATCGTGTTTAAGAATACAACTTAACTATTCAGACAACAGCTGCTTTTGGAAGCTTATTGTCTGTGGCTTCACTAGAAAATGCTTGACAAAATTTCACATGATTCTTGACCCAAGGGTGGGGTGATATGAATGTGCAAAAAAGAAGACTGGGTCAGAGTTTACCTTGCCATTCACCAACAACGGTTTCTACTGAGGTCACTCAACTCACCAAAGCTTTAGTTCTTGTTTTACCAACATGTTATTCGCGAGGCTGGTCCGTCTGATAAGAGTATTTAATTATTAATAACAAGAGATACACTAATGATCTCTTAGCTTGTTTTATTTTTTACTCGGGCCGAAGGCGCCGAGTATCGAGCGAATGCTCGTTTCGTAGCCAACTCTCATGTGCTCCCTTAGTAAATGGTCATACAAACCTTTTTCCTCTACAACTCTGACTCGAACTCTTTTCTTTCGTGTTCCTGAAAACATCAATAAAACAGTTAAACTGGACTGATGGTGTCAAAGATAACGTCTCTCGTTAGGTTTCATTTTCCTGCATTTTCGCTTCTCTATTAGCGATGCCTGGCTTTCTCCGACTCTAGCTTTCAAAGGCTTACGACTGACGACTGACTTTGAAAAACGGAATCACAAGTCGATGCAAGTCCACTCAGGTTTTCACCACCCTCTTGCATAGACTTGGATCGACTTGCATCTTATTAAAATGTACAAGTTTTTCCTCGTTAGTATTATTTTGTCTTTTCCTTTCGTTATTTACATTTCTTATACCCCACGCTACTGCTCATGCTTTTTTTCACTAATGAAAACCAGGCATAAAGCTCCCTAATGCAAAGTAGGGCGAAACAGGAAGAAGGGGAAAAGAAAAAAAGATTACGAACGTATGCGAACGCCAGAGTTTGCTTCGTTTGATACCTAGCGCCATCTTGGATTATGCGGTATAACCTAGTCTTGTCTTTTCTCTCGGCCCTGAATTTTCTTGCGTCCAATGGACAACCCCGCGGACACTTGGTCGATTGATTTTTGAATTTAAATCTACTTTTTTAATTTAAAATTCTTTTAAAATTATTCTTTTTACAGATCAAGTAACATTTGGTTACTGCCAACACGCTCTACTGTATTTCTTGGAAATTCAACAGCCAAGTAAGGTCATTTTGGTCCAGTAATTTAAATCTGAAGGTTGGAAAACAGTGAGGTTCGTCACCAAATTTACTATGCCTCGTTCAAATCCCGTTCAAAATAACTCAACTTTCAAACCTCAAATCAGCGAGACTTATCGCATAAAATTTTCAAACCTTAACCCGCTCATTCGAGGGTAAATTATTTCAAAACCCTGGTATTTTTTTTAAAAAACCGGTAGTCAATTAACTAACATGACATGCTCTTGGACTCTTGATACTAAAACCTTTTAACTGACTATACAAGCAACATTCTGATAGTTACTTCTCTTTTTTTTCTAAATCTAAATCCGGCATGGTTAACTGACATTTACCAGTACCTATCCCTGTCCAAATCATGTACTCGCCGCTCCCAGTCAGGTCTACACTTCAGTCTGCAGTCTTCAAGAACTTCCTGCTTCAGACTCCCTTTTTGTTCCTATTACGAATCTAATTTGCTGAACGCCCTTCCTGACTGTAATAAAATCCCTCGCCTGTGTAAGCTCCTTCAAAACTGGCCTCACATTATCATATTATTATGTTTTGATAGACCGAAAACTGTTTTTCATCCTTGAATTTAACATCGTTTAAGATTATACACTCAGGTGCCGGCGTAACAACATTGTGACTGTACGTAATTGCTTGTTTTATATCTTTTCAGTCTTAGAGTTTCAAAAAGTTCTATTTTTCTATTTGGTAATTAGACAGTTTTGTTTGGTTTTTCAGGGCCGGGATGGTAAACATACTTTTTACGTGGGGTGGGTTTGTGTGGGGCATTTTGTAGGGGACCACGTGTCCTATTTTGTGCTCATATGCCCAAAGGGGGAATCTTTAAATATAATTAATTAATTAATTAAATTATTAAACAGATAAACAGATATATACATACATAAATACATACACACACACATACATACACACATACATACATACACACACATACATACATACATACATACATACATACATACATATATATATACATACATACATATATACATACATACATACATATAGGTAGGTAGGTAGGC
>JAOEHT020152348.1:0-20113 GCA_025448195.2 Parazoanthus atlanticus
TGTGTGTGTGTGAGAGAGAGAGAGAGAGAGAGAGAGAGAGAGAGAGAGAGAGAGAGAGAGAGAGAGAGAGAGAGAACTGAACTGAACTGAACTGAACTGAACTGAATGTTTATTTACCATCTGTGATTCTCTCAATAAATTACATTGCTTTTCAGGAATGCCGAGCTAAAATATACTATAAATATACTACATGGATTGTGTGCTATATTTACAGATTGATATGACGGAGCTCCTTCTTGAAAGATGACAAGAAGTCTGTTGGCAATTTGTTCAATGCCAATGTTCTGCCAAACTTGAAACTATGTTTCTTGAAGTTACGTTTGGCGTTAGGTAGAAGAAGTGTTTCTCTGAGATTATATGGTGGTGTGTTAGATGAGTGAAACATTTCTTTCAAGTTCTCTGGTGCAGAGCCATTCATTAACTTGTACATTAAAATTGCTTCATGTTTCTTACACCTTTGTTCAAGATTGTCCCAGCCTAGATGCTTTCTGATAACATGGGATCGAATGTTGTACCCTTGCTTTGTTATTACCCGGGTTGCCCGGTTTTGTAATCTCTGTAACCTATCTGCAGCTTCGGCAGATAGGTTATTCCAGACAGTATCGCAATTGTCGAATAATGGCTCAATTAGGACTTTGTAGATGGAAATTAATGTACCTGTGGTACGTATGGTCGTGCTTGTCTTAGGCCGCCGGTAGCCCTCGATATTTTCTTGAGTATATAATCGATATGGACAGACCACGTCAATCAGTTGTCGTCAATATAGACGCCCAAAGACTTGGTGGAGAGACAATTACACACTTCATCAGGTATTTTGTCCAGATTTCGGCATATGTTTGCGACACAACCATTTTATTGTTATCTTAAAAATTTTGTAATGTTTGGCGTTTCCTGGTCTTCGGGGTATTTTGCATAAATACCACGAGTAATAATTCAAAACTCAAACTTTTAAGTTTTTAAAAAAACTCAAGGTGCTTGCGAGATTTCAAAAGTTTTGAAATGTTCTTCCTGGTATCTTATACTAATACAATTCGATTCTTTTTATACGACGTCTAGCACAAGCACAACATTTATATATTAAATTATTAAAAATCTTGGACCGCTATGATTTCCTACATCTTGCTGCTAACGTTAACCGTAGAAGTAGAAATAACGTTTATTGAAAAGTATCAATGCATTCTATTTTCATTTCCTCAGATGGGGAAGACATCACAGTGCAATGGCAAGACCACAAAACCCAGTTTAACTCCTCCTGGTTGAGAGCCCAAGATAGTGTCAATTTGACTCAGGCCAGGGGGGCAGACAGCGAAGAAAGGCTGTGGTCTGGAGGTTGTGACATCCCAGTGTATGAGTACTCCGAAAGAGAGAAGCTGTTTGATAATTGGATGGCAGATTTGAAGAAATGGGGCCTTGTATTTGTACACGGATGTCCTACCACTGAGAAAGGTGCCGTACTTTACTCTGTTAGCCCCAACCTTGTAAGAAAAATTTGTGTCAGTGAGCCCAGGGAGGAACACCAAGAAACAAATGAGGGGAGGGGAGGCTGGGGGAGATCAGTTAATTGTATCATTTTCATCACTTAAGTGTGCTTTTAGGGTGGTATTTATGGCAGTTTTGTATCTCTTGGGCATCATTTGAACACTACTTAAATATTTATAAAGAAATTAGAAACTTAGTTTTTAAAAATATTGTGAAGAAAATGTTTTTACTAAAACGTTTCAAAGTTTTCTCTATGCTGTCTTGACAGCATTTTTAACAACATAGAGAAAAGGGCATTAAAGACTAAAATAACTTTATAACAACTATCGACTGTCAAGGGCTGGTTAGTTCAATTTTCAACAAAAATCAAAATACAAATAACAATTTCGGCGCCATTTTAGAAACATGACCGTTGGCGTAATCTTCATAACAAAAGAGGCACCGGGCAAGTCTGGGAAAGCCGTCCAAGAACAAAAGAATAACTGTATGCAGGCACCGCATTTTATTCATGAGTTTGGAAGACAAAAGAGCTGGCTCCGCATTTTATTCATGAGCTATGACGTCATCCTAAAATAATTTAAGCAGGCCCCGCAATGGCATCGGCAAAAAGAGGGGGTAATTCTTTTCATACTATACTACTGATAGCCTCTCTAACAATTTTCTTTTCTTTAAGATTTCCTGAACTTCTGCCATATGATTGGTCCGTTGTGGCAACGTTATCACCCAACCAACTTGTTCTACATGCGGTCGGCTCACACACAGGGCGCTGCCCTTGATTATGACTCGTATGGTTCTGGCTATTTGGCCGCGCACACAGACACGACTTATCAGATGGGTCGCAAACCTGTTAGGATAGAGGCACTGATGGGCGTCGAGTACAATGCTCCTCAGCGGGACACCATTAACTTCTTTGCAGATGGTTTTAAAGTAAGTAAGACTTTAACCGGGACCGACTTTTGTTGACGTGGGTAGTTTAAAAGAAACTGCATGAGAAAGAAAAAGAAACAAACTGCCCCGAGTGAGAATCGAACCAATGACTAGGCCTAGCCACAAGATGCTAAGCTCAAAAATAGGTTCGAAAAAGTTGAACTGTGGTTGCTTATCTAAGGAGTCCAGAAACACGGCAAGGTAAAAGAAAATCTCGTTGATCATAGGAGACAATTTTAAGAGCAGGAATAACAGTACAGTAAGAAGCGAGTGAGTATATTAAGACGGTTTTCGGTGAGAACTTCCAGCCCAAGAGGTGGGGCGAATCAGGAACAAATACTGGGGAGCTTACTAAGCCAGGACGGCAATAGATGTAACAGCACAATGACTAAGCCAGGACGGCAATAGATGTAACAGCACAATGACTAAGCCAGGACAGCAATAGGTGTAACAGCACAATGACAACAAACCCTAAAATCGTACTATGTTATCTTCTTGTCTGCTTCATGCAACATTCAATCGTTAAGTAACTGATTTTCATGTGAAGGAGGGTGAGCAGCAAGCACCAGAGACTGCAGTTTTGAGACCCGACAAGTAATAGTTAAGAAAATAATTTAACGCGACGCGTCGTGGTTTCCCTACGCTACTCTCGTGTTCTCCCAACCTCCCGCGTGTTGACATCAAGTTATGTCACATGGAAAACCATTTTGTATTTCTTTTATAAAATAATTAACAGAAAAAAGGCCGGTCTCAGTTCCAAAACAGAGCGCGAGCGTGTGACATACTCTCATGTCACACGAGTTTTTAGCCAATTACAGCGCGCGTACTATACAAATTATTTTATAAATAGACTTAATGTGCTTCCACGTTTACGTCGTCAACAAAACCCAAAAACACGAAGGTGAAAAGGCGACCAGCTGTGTGCTCACGTGTAGTCTTAAACTTTATATACAATATGTAGTCTTACAACTAGTTTTGACTTAGATTTTATATTGTTAGTGTTTAATACTAGGACCGTGAGGGAGAATACGGTTTTAAACCCTATTAGAATAAAGTGTTGTTGTTGTTGTTGTTGTTGTGTAGATGTTGTGCTCGTAATTAAGCTAATTAGTATTAAGTTTTTTGCCATTCTAGTCGACGCTGTCATGGCTTCCTAAACTCCTGAGTAAGAAGCGGGCGAGAACTTAAGCGCAGTTTGAAGTATGGGACAGTGACAAATAAAAATTGTAAAATTTAATTTAAGGTAATCGATGATCTACGAAAAGATGAACTAGAAGTGTTTCGTATCCTGTCAACAACATCAGCGAGACAAGCTCGTCGGCGCATGGACGTGGAGGAGCAGTGCGAAGATCCCAAGAGACGAATCTATCACTGGGACACGTATCTGGACAGTCCACCTATTGTGATGGAGGGAGACAAGGTGACAAGGCTCATGATAAGGTAAAGTATTCTAACGTATCTTAACAGAGGATCAGGGTCGCTTAACAAGTGGTCAAGATCACTTGACGGAGGTTCAGGGTCACTTTACAGGGGGTTCAGGATCACTTGACAGGGGGTTCAAGGTCACTTGTCAGAGGGTCAGGGTCACTTGACAGGAGTCCAGGATCACTTGAAAGGAGTTCAGGGTCACTTGACAGGAGTCCAGGGTCACTTGACAGGAGTTCAGGGTCACTTGATAGGAGTTAATTCAGGGTCACTTGACAGGAGTCCAGGGTCACTTGACAGGAGTCCAGGGTCACTTGACAGGAGTCCTGGGTCACTTGACAGGGGATCAGGGTCACTTGACAAGGGGTTCAGGGTCACTTAATAGGGGATCAAGGTCACTTCACAGAGGGGTCAGGGACATTTGACAGGGGGTCAGGGTCACATGACAGGGGGTCAGAGTAACTTGACGTTGGGCCAGGGTCATCTAACAGGGGGTCAGGGTCACTTGGCACGGGTCAAAGTCACTTAGCAGGGGTCTGGGTCACTTAACAGGGTTCAGGGTCGCTTATCTGGGTCGCTTGAAAATGGCGAAAATGCAATAACAATCACATAATTGTATGTGAAGTGAAGTTCATTGACTTCAATCTGCTGTAACTCCGATCAATTTATTTCTTCGGATTGGGAAAATGGAAATTTTCTTGTGTAGATACTTGGCCAAAAGTTTAGCATGCCTGAAATCGCGATGAAAGGTGAATTTTAACCACTGATATCTTGACTTCTACAAATTTCATACAAATCCTTGTTGTTAATTGAGTTGAAATATGCATATAAGTGAAATGGGTCAAATTTAGACTTCCCAAAAACTACCAGGCCTTTACCTTAAAATAACTGATTTTCAGCCAAACTCATACTGCAGGTTTCCATTTTGCTGTCTGATCATTAGCAAAAGAAATACAAATGATAGCAGCTGCCAAATTTTCCCAGTAGTTGTAGTCCTGTTTGCCCCATTTTTCCAAGATGGCGGATTCTACTGTGAAAAGGTCAATGTCAAACAATGCTAGCTAAACATAGATCTAGATCATTCAAATCTGACTGTAAAATAAAAGGGTCGCCAACATGTCCCCTCAACACGGGTTTATTAGCGATCTTTCATAAGTGCTGTTTTTCTTCCATGAACTAAGTTATAAAACTTGTACATCAGTAACTACGGAACTGAGTAGAAGTGATCATAAAATATTGAAATTTTAAAACTGAAGTTTTATATTCTGTAATGCACATTTGTTCATTTTAGGGAAAGTGCGCAATATAAATAATAAATACTATTTTATTAATATAGTACAGAAGCTCGTAAGACTAAGAGCTTTTGTTTTGAATCAATACACCATTTCAAGGGTAAGCACTAAGGGGAGGACCTTCTGAAGATTGACCGGCTACAGAAATCGTTCTACGTCATGTTAGCAACAATATAGTTGTAGCGATCTTTGTTCTACGTCATGTCAGCTAATATATAGTTGTACCGATTCAATTCAATTCAAAGCAACAACTTTATTAACGTGTCTAGTTTTCTAGCAGGCCCGATGGGCCCACTAATCGGGGACACCGATCTGGGAGTCAATGAAATTAGAAGGGATACCGCAAAAGGACCGGCTGATAAAGCAGCTTGATTCAAACTAACAAATGAAACGGTTCAATTATCAGATTTGCCAAGCACGGGGGCTTTCCTCTCGGCAAGCACACAAATGAAGAGATGGAAAACTTTTACCAGGCGTACGCCATATTACGTCAGAGGCTGAACGACCCCTCCTACCAACAGCGGTTCATATTTAGACCAGGTGTCTTGGCCATATTTGATAACCACCGCATATGTCACGGCAGACTGTCTTTCCACCCATCTACCCACCGATATGTTCTTGGGTCCTATATTCAAGATGAGGTATATCGGAGCCGGATGAGAATTCTACTTGGGAAGAAATCTGGTTTGGAGGACAAGTGGCTGATGGGGTGTTCTGACGAAGCCTTGGAGGTGCTGGCTTCTAGAATGGAAGAAAGCGTGGAGGATCGCGCGACTGAGACTCATGAGATGGCCTCTTAAATGTGTAGCCTTTCAGTTGCTTTTTCATAATATAGTTAATGAAGTAATGTAACAACCATAGCCAAAAATATCTCTGCTGTAGATTTAAAGATTGTGTATCGATAAAGTTCAAGACGGCGGAAAAAATTATGTATTTTCTTCTGAAACGCTTGAAATAGAACATAACAGTCAAAATAACCGCAAAACAATATTCTTTCTAAATGCCAGTAGTTTAAGTGATGATTTACTTGTGAGTTGGAGATATTTTTGATATCCCTTCCACCGATGCGATAGTAGTAGTAGTAGTTGTAAAAGTAGCAGTAGTAGTAATATGAGTTATGGCAGACAATTATTCATGTTTTTAATCATCTTGTCTCTGATTTTGAAATCTAAACCAAAGACAACCTACGTGACTTCCCGTCGATGACACAGAATGAATGTTGAAACACTGCAACAGGGGCGTAGCCAGGGATGATTCCCGGGTGCCACCCATCCTATCCTCCACCTCCCTCCTCCTTCCGTCTCCAACTTGAAGCAACTCATAGGAAGTATCCTAAATCAGATCCTCGAAAAACCCCACCCTATCTTTTATTGGAACCACCCATCTGAAAGCTCCTGGTTATTACGCCTCTGTGCAATGGCTTTATGCATGTGAGCTTTTACGTCGACATGTCGTGGCTTGATTTTGATGTATTTCTTCTCATCATATTTGCCTGAACTCAAAAACGCTTCTGATAGAAATTCCTTACGTTATCAGCTTTTTCAAATGTTTGGCTCTTTGCCAGACTTAAGCCAAATTTCAGACTCTACAAAAGATTTCAAGTTGTAACTAGATGTAATCTTATTTAAAACCTTTTCACTCCTATAAGCGTCAAATGATGTGCTGGTAAATTCTTATTACTTATCTCCATACATTAAAAAATAAATAGGTTAGAAGAATTTTGCACTTCATCTTAGAGAGTTTAAGAGTGGGTGATCAATTCTCACAACAAACCAGCTTGTTTTACATCAATACCGTAAGGAGAAAGTAGATGTTGATACAATTTAGTGG
The DNA here is from genome assembly GCA_025448195.2 of Parazoanthus atlanticus. Taxonomy (NCBI): domain Eukaryota; kingdom Metazoa; phylum Cnidaria; class Anthozoa; order Zoantharia; family Parazoanthidae; genus Parazoanthus; species Parazoanthus atlanticus. Next base: position 6,954 of record JAOEHT020152348.1, read on the forward strand.
GAGTGAAAGGCTTACAGTGGCAGTATCACAATCCTTCTGTACTAAGCCACTGCTGTCCGAAAACTAATCCCTTTCACGTCGTCTTCAAACTCTATTTAATTATCCAATTCTATTTATCCAATTTATCCAATTGCAGTTAAAAATATTTGCCGGGTAGACTGTGCTGCGATTACTGTAAACATAACTTTGGTTTTCACGAATGACGCAAGTGCGGGACATATGAGCAAATGTAAGGTTATTTTACCGTGAAAGCGGGTTTGACAAAAGCACAGGTAATCACTCAAGCAACACAGGCGCAAGGGTCGAAAATTTCCTTCTCTTGCGCTCGCACTGGCGTCGCTTGGTTTCCTTGTGAAAATGGGATGCAACCGCAAGTTAAAGGGGGAAAAAATGATCCTTGTTCTTGTGCTGAGGTCGCGTCGTTATTAACGCTTCGTCAAGCCCGTTTTCAGCTCTTGTCGGCGGTTGCTCGTTAAAACCAAGTTGTTGGGGCTATCACAAGAGACAAGAGTCAGTGCCAGTCCACAATCTATCAATTTTTATTGAAACACGGTAAAATTCATTAGGTTTTACAAGCTTATATCAAAATTTAAAGTTAAGAAAAACGAGTCTATAAATTACAACTATAATCTACTATTTAGTCAAATATATGTTACTCCTAAATAATTAAAAACGTGTTTTTAATGAGTGCCATGCTTTGCTGAGTGAATCTTTCTAAATTTTTATATTTTTCTGGAGGCTCTTTCTTCTTGATATGTAAGATATATATTGTGACTCTTGTCAGCTCCTTTACTAACTCCGTATCGCAAAACAAACAGGCAACAAAACAAACAATTGCAAAAACGATTTTTTTTTTATCAGGAACAGAAACCAGTTACGATTTAATAGCGTACAACAAGACGAAAATCAGAATTTGAGTCACAGTTTTGACAGGAATTTAAAAAAATTTAAATCACATTTTTCAGATTTTTGACATGGCATTTTAAGGGATGCTAAAAGTCGTTTATAGAGCGGTATCACCGCACCGCTTAAAAATAGCTTGGCCGTTCTGGGGTATTATTGCGATTTACAAGTTTGGAGCACAGATATCCGGAGGTTAGACCATTAGTGGGATTTGTATAGACCAGCAAATCTTTTTGAAACTGTCACTGGCCATTTAGATCTTTCAGTCCTCGACTATTCATTAAATTGGCTGCGTCAGAGTCATAAATTGAAAAAGTCAAAACCCGAGCTGCGCGGTTCTGAAATTTCGATCTGCAATAATGAAATTTCACAGATAAAACTGTAAAGTTCACGATTACGTTCTAACCAAAATTGAAGTTTTCAACCTGTCACCTCGGCAAACAGCAGTGAATCAAGATTTTACCATATAGTGCTCGAACAAACAATAAGAGACACGTGTTTCCAACATTACTGTATTGTTTTCTACATCTAATCAAGTGTGCGGAATAACAGGCTAAGCCAAATTTTACGCGTTTTTATAAAAAGAGAGAGTGTAGAACACTTGGGGGTTTCAGCACTGAAGTTTTGAATCAATCAGTGGATTGAAGAAAAACATTGCAGAGTAAAGTACTTTTTGTTACAGTTGTTATGGAACGGCTGCGATTGTCTATGGACTGTGATATGACCATTCCGTAAGTTGTAGACTCAACAAGTTACAAAATTCACCTCGTGTTCCTATCCTACGCCGCTCGTGCTCTACATCTTCCGGAGTGTTTACATCACAGTCAATGGACAATAGGCCTAAATATAACTTGATTTTCACCTCAACGTTTGACAAATTGCATCATTTCCCCTGTTTTTCCCGTGCAATTTCTTTTAAACAATATTTCGCGGTGTGCAAGGCATTTTGGTTTTTATCTGGATCGATCGTGCCAATTTCTTCCACTCCCCATCCCATAATATTGATATACAATGATTGGTCCCTTAGGTGCGAGAACCGGCTTTTTCTGCCAGTTTCAGTGATTTATGTATCATATTAAATACATATTTCCTTCACTGATCTACTACTAAAATGATTAGTTCACGATGCCTTCAGCCTTTTTGCCATGGCAATCTTGTTCGTGATCTGTCGTTAAACTATAAATTTAATCAAATACGCAGCCCTAAGACAACAAACCAACACTATTAATTTTTGCTTGATTTTGACTGGTTGCCGATTCAAACCATACGAGGCCACACAGTTTGCAGATCCTTTAAATATCTTGACGGAAATTTCAAAGTAAGTCAAGGCAATTTTGGCAGGTATGGTAGCGTTTCCGTTCTTACTCTGACATAAGGAAACATTGAAGGTCCAAACTCAATTGCAAACTCTACAGAATACTGGCTATTTCACGATGTGTCGGAGGTGTTGGCTCAGTAGTGCGGAGATTTTAATAATGTACTTTGTAATTTCGTAGATGTGATTAGCATTATCAAACAATAACAAAAAAATCATGTTTTATATTTTAGCTTTAGCTGTGTTTGTTGTTCTTAATCCTCAACTTCAGGTTTTCATTACAAAGTGACTTTCATAAAGATTCACACCTGTTTGTTTGCACTATCATGTTTGATAAGTTGTTATTTCGTTTAAATTTAAAAGAAAAGGAAATTCAGAAAAAAGTGTTCAATCTCTTAATAATGTTATATGGAAAGCCAAGGTTTTAATCAAGCGGTCAGTTTTTAATAGGTATGTCTTATGTCTTAAATATCTCTGAATATTGAACATGGTACCGTTGCGGCTTGAGTGTTAGCTGAATCAAAGCCGTGAGAAATCACATGGGCGCCAGAAAATTGCAGTATCATATTCCAGTTCGCTAGATCTTGTTTTATACTAAAAACAGCATTTTGTATTTAGATATATCATCTTTATGGAAAACATAGTCTGTAAGTAAATTGTGGATTATCTATTCAATCTAACCAGACAATCGATTATATAAGAAAAAACTAGCCATGAACTGTCCTAAAGTAGTAAATAATGCAAACGAAAACCTTTAGAATACCATTTTCTGTAGTTTTTGCTTTAGTTTAAAGGCGCATACAAATTAAATGGATGCCGAACAGACCCAAGTCTTGGAAATTATGCATCATGAAACATTATACAATAATTGAGTGAAATTCTCTTAATAATTAGAATTCACGCAGCGCATGGTAAAAGAGACGAGACGTTTATATTGGAACAGAGCTCTTTTGAGTACAAACTCCTGACATCATTCAAGTCAGTTTATTTTCAAAATTTTTAATATCATATTTCGGGAAAACATCAATCACGTTAATTTGACTTTGGCACAGTTAAAAAGCGACTGAAAGTAATTAAAACCACGTTCACGCTAGTCCTGTTGGCAGTATAAAGACCATTTAAAATCATTTATGTTTTCTGATACGAAACATGAGAAGCTTCGTTTTGATGCAACGTTTAGATAATATTTTATTAGTTTTTGTTAGAATTTTTTCTCAACTGTTTTTAGAAAGTTGCAAGTGGAAAGCGATTTTCTGAAAATTATCACTTTCAATTAACTCGTTTGTTTCATTTTATACCCAAACCAGCTTAGCATCCTGTTTTGGTAAAACGTCTAATCATTGTGAAGCCAAGAAGTGTGGTTACCTCCCTTACGAAGCAGCCTGAGGTGTCAAAGCGTCATTTTGTTGCAAAATAATGAATACATCAAACATTGCTTTTCATCGCTTACAAATCGAGCTCAGCACCAGAAGTGTTCCCGTCATTACTGTAGAGTGCTTCTTCCATCTTGTGGTAATACTCTCAGCTTTGATCGGTAACACTTTAGTATTGCTGGCGCTACTCCAGAAACGCAACATCAAGACGATAACAAACAAGTTCATTGCTTCTCTCGCTGTCAGCGACATTTTGCTTCCAATCTTCGGTGGTGTGCCATCTTTTGTAGTTCTTCTTACAAGCGAGTGGAAATTTGGATTTCATGTATGTCAGCTTCAAGGAATAACGATCATTGTCCTCTCTGTGGCGTCCATAACCACGTTAATGCTGATGGCTATCAATAGATATTACAGAGTTGTGAAGGCTAGACAATACAATCATGTGTTCACAGACAAGTCGGCAAAGTGGATGATATGCGGAAGTTGGGTTTTTGCGTTGGCATCTCCCTGGCCTTACCTTTTGGCCGGTTACGCATATGCCTTTCACCCAGGGAAGTTTTTCTGCTACAAAAACATCGACGATGGCAATGCAATAATATTCTCTACAACGCTCATTTCTGTGTATATAGGAGTACCACTGATAATAATAACTACGTCATATTTTCTTGTCTTCCAAACTGTAAAATCACACAACTCACACATGGCGCTGTCGCAATCAATCGCTGCTTCAGACATAAAAATTACTAAAACACTTTTTCTTCTGGTCCTAACTTTTATAGTTTCATGGATTCCAGTTATTATCGTTGACTTTGTTGACCTTGCTATGGGTGGGACATCAATGCCTCGCAGAGTATATGTGGTGTACACGTTCTGTGGTCTACTGTCCAGTTCTTTCAACCCAATAATCTACAGTGTACGGAACAGAGGGTTTCGAGCAGAAGTATTCCGGCGTTGCTGCTTTAAGACCTGCCGTGTGCTTCCGTTTGAAACAGACCAACAGATGCATTGGCTCACAACAATAACTCTAAGAATGCGAACAAAAGGATTTAGTGCAACGTCCGTGAGCAAGAGAAAAACACTAACGGAACCAAGTAAGGATCGTTTACAGCTTGTTGAAATAACACCTACATGTTCTTTGCATTAGCTATAACACTGTAAAATAGATAGTATGTATAATCATAAATTTTATGCTACTTACACGATTGTTAACGGAAAACCGAAATATCATCAACTACATGATTTTGGACAACTAACAGTTCATCATCAAAAGAATGACGTCATGTACTTATATAACTTATTCACGCAAGGTGGCGACTTGTTATAACAGCAGAGAATTCCTTCTTCACAAACAATGGCCGTATTACCTAGAAAGACAAAATATTCGTCTGGTCTGAGATGAAGGGTTAAAGTTTGGTCCTGTTTGGTGCGTTGTTTGGACGAACGTTACTAAAAAGACGAACTATTCGTCCGAGATAATCCGAGACGCACTAAACAAACGAATTAAACGAGAGCTATGTAACCAAGCAAGTAAACTTGCAGCCGCTCGAACGTATTGTCTTGTTAGGCCGAGTCTCTCTCGACAATGAGGTCACAAGAAATATTCCGTTTGATACGTCTCGAATTTATCAATGCAGTCAAATAATTTGTCTCAGACGAATAATTCTCCTTTCTAGGTAAACATGGCCAATATTTCGTTATCTTAAAGATGGGTTAGTCATTATTCCAGATCCTATACTTAGGGGAGAGGGAGAATGTTTGAAACACAATTTGATTACAAGTTAGAAACAAAAAATTGGGTTTCTGAAACAAAACCATGATTGATTTGAATTGTTAATCCGTGATTCTCTGAAATGAATGCAAGATTCTTCTCAACGAAAACTAAATCCTTTTTAGCAAAAACGTAATTCTTTGAAATGAAAATTTGCTTTTTGATAAAAAAAAGAAAAACTACTTGAATTTTGAAATTAAATTTTGGTTCTTTGAAGAAAGATCCACTAGTTCTCATTTTAAAGAAACCACGGGGCAAATACTTACTAAAAGAACACAAAGGGAAAATTTCTAAGTGATCATAAAAGTTTGTTATTAAACATGCGAGTCTAAAATAAACAGGTATAAAATTAAAAAATGGGGTTCATGGAGACGAAAAAACAACAAAGTTAGTGACGTCAGTACAGTACTAGTCTTAAATTTAGCCAGATAACAATAAACAACAGGTATGAGTACTCATCATAACATCGGAAGACTAGTTTTGAAAAAAACTGTTTTTTCTGCGTTGGCGAGTAAGCTGAATCTGGGTTTTGATCAACAAGGGTTGATATGGTATGTTTTTCGCCGCAAAGGTTTGGTGTAAAGCTGACGTTTTGAGCGTTACCCCTCCGTCAGAGCAGACATAACATCATTTTGTAGAGAACTGCTTGCTACGTTTCGCGTGCGATGTTATCTGATGTTTGATAGCTGTACTGTCACAGTTAGTAATTGGTAACTACTAGTATTAGACATTTCATTTCCAGCAAAATTTTCGAGCCATTAGAAAGTGGTGGCAAATGAGGGCGAATAAACAGTAATGTGAAGAACTAGAGGAGGAACAAAAATAAGGGAGAGAAGGGAAAGAAGGGAAAGAAGGAACAGAAGGGGAATCGAAATAACCGCAAAATGATTTTCTTTGCAAACATGAAAATAACAGGTTCTGATGAGGATTTGCTTGAGAATTAAAGGTTTTCATTATTTCCATCGAGAAGATCTTGGACAAATTTAACAGACGGTTGAAGTTTTAATTCAAGGTTTTAAATCTTCATTGTCATGTTGATGTTGATGTTTTTGTTTTTGTTGTTGTTGTTGTTGTCATTATCAATGTCGTTATGTTCGTTGTCGGTATCTTCAAAAGTGTGCAATTACTTCTGAAATCACTGCTGTTGGGAACCAGTAAGATTCAGGAATCAGCAGTGGTTTAAAAAGGATATTACTATATTATATGTCTTTTCTTTTGCTACCAACATGTTGTGAAAAAGCTTCTCAATAATAATTTATAATGTTATGTATTTGGAAAGCGAAAGTCAAATGATAACAGTTTCCTAATTACTGTGCATTTGCACATTTGAAATGACTAATAATCTCAGTTTTAGCGGATAATATGGTGCTGGAGACAGTGTTACTGAAAGCAAGTCATACAACTAAATCCTGCAAAAGGGCCTGAGACAATGGAGGTGGTTCCAGAGGACTGCACGGGTAATCTTGTTTGCTTTGAAAGAAAAGGTGGAGAAAATCCCTGGAACCCTCAACTGACTACTTCTTTCGGGTCAATCCATGGCAGTGCTCTCCAAATTGGTCGATTGCCATTTCTTGCGTTTTATTAGATTTCATAACTTGGAATATAAGTATCTAGTTATGTTTAATCACTTCTGTAAGTTAAAGGTGCATGATCCATGGTGTTCGATTAAATTGTGCAATAACGCAGTGATATACAATCAAAGATTGCGAAACAATGATGTTAGGATGACGTCATGTTTAGTATTTTGATCTTTGATGTGAATTTTGTTGGTGTGAGTTGTTTTTATTAAACTACCATCAGAAATTGTATGTGACAATCTTTACCACCAAGCCCACTCCCTCACCCCGACAGTTAGCAAATTTCAACAATATCGATTCCATTACAACGTATCACGTAGACATTTTTTGAAAAAATATGACGTCATAGCGTAGTAATTATGAGCATACCGTAGCTCTGCCAAACCAATTGCCAAGTTTTATAAAAAAGTGTTTGTAGTTTCTGAGATAAAGGTGGGAGGCACAACGCGTCTCCTCGTTCCACCCCCCAGTCACAGCAGCTAAAAAAGAGCCCAGTTTGAAATGGGTCAAGGAATGAGATTGACAAAAGGTATGTAGATCTTGTAGGAGTCATTCTGAAATTTAAGACTTTTCTCTTTATAGGCAGGGGGCGCAGAGCACTTTAAAAAGTGGGGTGGGAGACGAGTATGCGCTACAAGGAGGGTCCGGGAGGTCCAGCGGGGTCCAGGGGCATTGTCCCCCGGAAAACTTTTAAATTTACGTTTCTGAAATCCCTATAAATGAGTCAAAAACTTCAAAATATGGAAAATATAACAAAATGCATGTTTAAAAAATTTTTATTGAGAAGAGCAAATTTTAAAAACATTCGTTTGGAATTTCGACAACACATGAATGCTGTCAAATAGCAAGACAACTACATTAGAACAGTAAAGTTCACGATTGTGCCTAGTTTTGCCAGTCGGTTTCTGTAAAAGTGCTGTTTGTGGCACTCGTTCCATCTAAAAAATTCACTGGCGACCACGAGCACTGAAATTTTGTCTGTCCGCTCTTTGTAGCTTTTCAGGACCGTCAAGTTGTTAAATCATTATTGAGTCGTTGCTGTTCAATCTTCTCGCCGTGGAGAACGGTTTCTTCTCGATTTACAAGAAGTTTCGGCAAATCTCGATTACTTCACTGATTTCTAGTTTCTTGCAACTGTTTTATTTCCAGTTTAATGCCATTCCGCTAACCCTTAAACGTTTTGAATATTTTCCTATTTGATCCTATAAATACATGTTTTCTATTAATTTTAAGAAATTTGCAGCAAATTTACTAAAATAAAATTTCGAAAAATCCAAGATGGCGGCCAAGATGGCGGACATGCTGTGAAACGACTGTTGCAACAGTTCTTACTTAAAATTTGATTGTTGTCATGGAAAGTAATTAGCCAGGCAAAAGCTGCTTGTAGGCCAAATGGCCAACTTTTATCTGTAACCATTTCGAAAATCATGGGAAGGGGTCCAAATACCCCCCATAAACGTCGGTGTTTCTCCAAAAGGGTTAATGTTTTGAAAATCTCCAGTTGAACTTCCAGAAGTTCAATGTTGATGTCGTCTGTATAGCTGTCTTCAGAACTTTTATTAACTAAGACTCCATCGCCGCCTACACTTTAAAAATTAGAAATCGTTTGACATCTTAACCGCAAATGCCGAAAATGACAAGAAAATGGCTAAAGATCTTCTCGCTTCCGAGGAAAAAGCAAATCTTACTTGGTGAAATGTCTAATTAACGGCTCGGTTGAATAAAAGAAAGGTTAATAATAATAATCATAAGAATAGGAATAAGAATACGAATAAAAATAAAGAAAATATTGTCACGGAGACTTCAGGGCAGCAGAGAGTTATACTGAGGTTCGGCCAACTGCGTATATTTGATGTTGAAAGCACAACGGCAAGGTACAGATGACAGTGCAAATGCTTATATTGTGGGGCTAAACAAACCGGTTTGGGAACGAGTTTTCCTGTCCACGCGCCTTTGGGGTGCCTCCCGGGCCTCCCTGGGACAAAACCCCGGGGTAAAACCGGGGCAAAACCGGAAAAGTCTATAAGTATCAGTATCTTGGATATGAGTTGAACTTCTTTCATCCGGCTTACGGGGGAAAAGATCGATCAAAGATTAGAAACTGTAGAAAATCCCAAAATTCAAGAATCTGCTGCGAACATTTATTATTCATATCCCCCTGAGGCCTGCGCACAGGATGTGGCCACGCAAAACAGAAAAACCAGTTTAACATAAGTCATCTCACGAAAAAGGCATTTCTACATTATTCGTTAATAATCTGTAGTTCCATTCGGTGTTAAAGGTCCGCTGGTACCTGCCGATTTTCACAGTTCCAATGTCCACATAGAGGCCTATTTTTATTACAATAAACAAAATGAAACTCTAAAAATATCAATTGAAAGTTTTATTTGCCCTTTACAATAAGAATAAGAATAAGAGCAAGATTAAGAGTAAATATAAGAATACCAATAACAATAATGTTAACAATAACAATAGTAACAACAATAACAAAAACAAAAATAATAACAGCAAAAATAGCAATAGCAATAGCAGTAATAACAACAACAACAATAACATTAAAATTAAATATGCATAGATATGCAATCGTCAATGTTTCCTGCTTTTTACAGATTGTGAACGAACGGAAACATTATAGTTCAATTTGTGTGAATCAGTGGCTGCCAATTTTTTTTCAAAACGTAGTTTTTCCTCAAGAACCATTGTGATAGCCGAAGAATAACAGTTTCTCTATTGACTAAAATATTTTCAGTTCGCGCATCTTACTTTAATAAAGAGCGGTTAGGATATAGATAGAATTTATCACAAATAGAACCAAAACGTTTACAACTTTCTGTATTGCTTGTAACCTTGGACGACAGAGCGTTTCTTCTATTAATGCCAAAGTTACACTTACTATTGCTTATGGAATAAACACAGAATGAGATATTCTACTAAGTGCCTTTTAAAATTTGTTATCGAAAACGTGATTCATAGAACAGTTTCCGGTAGATATCATTGAGTGCCAATTCGTTATGTTCAGTAGCTAGAAAATAATTATATTCACTACACGTACGGTTTTGTTTTTCTTGATATAGAAAGAGCACACATTCATCCAATATAAACAAAACTTGTGCACTTCCGTGACAAAAGAAATATCCCGGTACACATTGAAAGCTGCTTTTTTCTTCGGATCATTTTTCAATTCATATTGTTCAAATCTGTTTTGTGTGTGATTCAATAAATCTGAGCGCAGTTCAAGGAAAACCTCCGTTATTTCGATGGCGATTAAGAATAGACACACTGTTTCATCATTAGATTCAATTGTCAATAAGTTTCAAAACAAGATCAAGTTTTCTGACGTAAATCTTTGAATGTGTCAAATCATATAAGCAGAATAGTAACTGATCCTGACATATGATAAAAGCTTCTCTCGTAGAACTTCTTGGATGTGCCGTCAGCCACCAACTGAATCAATAGATCGCATTAGCATTCAAACTCACTGGCTAATGTTGAAATCGAAAATCAAGGCCTTACTATTTTAAACTGCTGTTAATGTGATCTAGTTATTTGGCAGTGAAGAACAATAACCAAAAGAGCTGACTGATTCAATTCTAAACGAAAGTGATAATTATTTTGAAGCGGAAGAAAACATCAGATACATACAATATATGCTTTCTAGAAATCCAAAATATTGACAGATTGCTCCATATAAAGGTGGCAAGATAACAAACATTTCTTCTCATTCCAGCAACACGCAGCTTCTTTAACTTCTGTTGGCAGGTTAACACTATTGGAGATAACTTTTCGGGCGCAGTGAGGTATTGTCGCAAGATGCTTGCTAATAATACGTCTTTCATCCCACCCATTGTTGATGATAGCGACATGGAAAATTCTTTATCCGATTTAGCATATTTTCTTATTGAAGTTGTGATCACAATAGTTGGTGTTACTGCAAACGCTATGGTTTTGCTTATTGTAATGAAGAAAAAGTCGATGAGGAGTACAACAAATCTACTCTTGTCAAATTTAGCAGCTTCCGATTTTATTACATTAGTTGTGTCAAGGGAAATTGTCGTGGAAGTTGAAAGCAAAAACCTTGGAAATTTCTTCTGCAAGCTTGTTGTTTTGATTCCCAGTTTCACAGCTTGCTCGTCTGTGTTGACTCTCACAACTTTGGCAATTGAACGTTATCACGCTCTAGTTAAACCGTTTGCAAGTGGTTTGAGACTGACAAAGAGAGGAGTTAAGTTTGCAGTCGTCGCTGTGTGGATTTTGTCCCTGGCCTCAGTAATTCCCCTGATGATATACTCGTACTATAACAAGAGTTTCCCAGATGATTGTCGGTACAGCTGGGATAACAAGACAAGAGACGGCTATGGGTATGCAACTGCTTCCCTTTTGCTTTTTACTCCAAGCATTGTCATATTCTTCTGTTACGGTAGCATAATATACGGTGTGAAGTGTGGGACGATTTCGCAAACAGAAGACTTTCACAGCAAGTTAAAACTTGTGCAAAAGCTTGTTTTTGTGACCGTACTTTTCCTTTTGTGCCATGGAGTGTACGGGTTCTTTTTCCTTGAACTGGTGGAGGTAAAGTTGAATCCAATACTGTTGGGTTTTTTAGACATACTACTCTACTTTAACTGCGCCATCGATCCGTGGATTTATGCATTTCAAAGCTCAAACTACAGAGCTGCAATCCGAGAAATGTTTGTCTGTTGTCGAAAACCGAAAATAAGTAAGGTTCATGCCAGACTTGCAGCAGTGCAGCCACTCCAAGAGCTACATCTTATTGCATATAAGAGAAATATTGTTCTCACAGCGACTGGAACTATTTGCAACGGTAACAAGACGGTCTGAACAAAGCGTAGCACAAGGTTTAGTTGTTGGGGATCAAGCAGTAATTACACAAAAAGTGATATGGTGGTATAAAGATATAACTGCAAAAAGTCAAATGTTGTACATATAGTTCGACTTTAGAGATTGATAATTCCTATCTTGAACAGTTAATATTATAAACTCTTACAGTAGATTTTAACCATATCTTTTCTGGGTTCTTTTGAGCTCTCTCAGCCAGGGAGGCTGCAGACCACCCCCTCCCCCTCCCCCGTCGTAACGTTTTTGCTATTGATCCAAAACACCGGGTAAAACTGTCCACAGACCTTAATTGCTATAAGTTCTATTTGTATATGGTGTATTATTTGGCTAATTGGCTATGACATCACATCATTGTATTTCTTGGATATTCTCAGTCTTTTCATACCGTCGGAACAAATGTTCAAAGGAAACCATAAAAATAAGCTTTATTTACCTTACAGAGTACAAATATGGTTTATAGTAGCTTAATTTACGTTGTATGACGTAATGTGGGCGTCATGAATCTGGATTTGATGCTCTTCTTATATGCATTCATGTAAAATGCACTGTATTTTTGCTGAAAACAATTCAAGTTGTACAACGATATGAATAAATTTCAGTTTACAAATTGACGTCATTAGTCACGTGATACAGATAACTTCTTGTGAATTAACTCATGGTTGCCATGGACACTGCGTGTTAATTTAATTTTGCAACATATTTGAACAAAATAGCCAAACAATGTTCGGAAACATCTGCTACGAGTTTCAAATGTTAAGACGACTGTTACGTAGCAATAATAAAAGCCATTATAACTTCTTTGCACCACAATCAAATTCTTTCAAGTTTGGTGTAGGAGCTTCCTACTATAGACACACTGTTTGGCCAAGATTTAGTAAAGAAATATTTAAAAACAAGAAAAAATAGAACACATATAAGTTACCCATGCATAAGACATTGCATTACATATCGTGATACATTTTGGTGGAAATAGGCCGTTTGCATGATGGCGTCACACACTACAACTACCAGAATGCTTTGCCGACTTTCTTTTGTAAGATAATTGGTGTCAATTGTTCTACTATCCTCATGAGGGAATAAAAATTTGAATAAGAATGAAAATTCGTAAGGCATTCTGGTAGTTGTAGTAAACTGACGCCGTCATGCAAATGTCCTATTATTATAGTCAAAACAAGAACACTTTTGTTGATGAGTTTTATATTAGAAAACACACCCCAACGCTTGCAAAACTAAAAATTTCAAAGTGGACTTTGATTTCACAGTTACCATGACAACAGCACACATGGAATCGCAACAAAAGCCATATCAAAAGATTTCCCATAACATTTTACGAAGCGTCGTGAAATTTCATTCTCGCATTCTAAACC